>VYZT01035396.1:26311-36326 GCA_013400735.1 Pomatostomus ruficeps
CTATCCGAAAAATCAGACCATCTCCGGGGAGACAGTCGGCGGGACCCTCGCCAGGAGCTGCCAGACCCCCCGGCCCAGCCGGGCCGAGCCTTCAGGAGGAGTTGAACTAGGGAAAGGAGAGACTCTGAAAAATTTCACCATCTTCTTCCACAGTAGAGAAGGTTTACTGTCTAATATTATTCAAGTTTTGGTTTTCTTTGTTTTGTTTTCTTTGTGCCTGCATGCACCTTGCTTGTTAAATAAACAGTTCTTTTTCACGTCTCTCCAAGAAGATTTTAATCTCAAACCTTGGCTGGGGGGAGGGGCTGTAATTCTGCCTTTTTAGAGGAGATACCTTTTCGGAGTCTCCTCCCAAAAATTGTCTCAAACCGGGACAATGGTCCACGAGGGAGTGAAGCAGAAATGCATACAGACAACCTCTGGCTCAGGAAGTCCCCAAGCCTCAGAGTGCTGGCAGCTGGGGGACTGCAACAGAGAAAAGCTCACCACAGTGGAATGGCTCATCCCCTGTGTGTGGGGTGAGGGCTGGGCTCTTGGCTGCTTGGCTGGCCCTTTTCTGCCTCCCTGTCCCAACAAGGCAGATTCAGGGCAAAATGGGCCCTTACTTGAGGGCAGCTTCAGAAGTCATAACGTGAAGATAAATGTTTTTTTCTTTACTTCTGTCCTGCCTGTGGAAGGGAAGGGGAAAAGACAGATGATGTTCCTGGTGCCTAACAGCATGATCCACCAAATAATCCATATTCTTATATTCATTCAATAAAACTAGGTTTAACTGATATCTTGTCACTGGCAATTGCTCAAATGAGGTTAGATTATTTTGAAGAGCAGCAGAATAAAGAATAAATTGGAGACTTTCTGTGGCCTCATTGCAACTGTGCTGATGTCTGGAAACCATATCCCAGCAGTATCTTTAGAGACTTCAACTCTGGCATTTCCTACTGTAATAACTCTTATTCTAAGCAGTTTCTAAAGTGACTTCTGGGTGTGTGGTTGCATGTATGATTTTCCTAATGTTTCCTAGAAGCAAGCTCTCCCTGCTCTACACTGTGCTATATTGCCATCTCTAAGTCCTTTCCCCCCCACATCCAGTTTTTTACCAGGCGAAGTATTTTTTGGCTTCACAGGAGGTTCAGTAAATTCAAGCAATCCTTCCAGTGCTTGTGGAGCTCTACCCTCTCCCTGGGAGGTGCTCCAGAAGCTGCCAGTTGAGTCAAAAGGCAAAAGCACTGAAAGAACATTCACTGCACTGCTTCCCAAATTTAAAACCACATCTCAGCCAGCTTTGTCCTTGCCCAGTGAGAGCATCTCTGAGGACGTCAACAGTCTCCTCACAGATCAGTGTTTTTCAGATACACCATGAAACCACCCTCCACACGTTCTGTCAGTGTCTGGGTCACAAGTAAGGTGTTTGTGGATTCCAGTTAAATCATAGAGGAGAGCCCAGACCCTGATATTGCTATCAGGGATAGGTCACCCATCAGCCACCCAGTGTACTTATATGGGTACAACAAAACCCAACAAACCCCCAGATATGTACAATAAGTGGAGATTTTAAAGCAGATTTTGCAGATGTAAAGGTGATTTGCTTTAGAGGATGTCGCTTAATGCCATACCTGTGCAGATTTTCAGCATCTTCCAAGGTCTCAGGCAGAGCCTTTCCCTTCATTTCAGGTAGGAGCAAAACTAAGCCACTGTTGATTAGAACAATCACAGCTGCAAGCACAGAACAAGGATCATAAAGGCAGTGCAATGGTTGTGCCCATGTTTAATTCCAAGTCACTAATTAATGACCCAATGGACAGACAATGTCTGCCCCAATGACAGAATAAGGGCGCCTCAAAGTGATAATAACACTTGGATTTTTATCTACGTGTTTCTTATTTTTCAGAGTAATTTCTGACATTTCTGAGGTGCATCTGAGCCCTGGAAAGCTGTCCTGGGGCACAGACCCAGAGGGAGCCTGGCTTCCTTGCTTCAGGCACACAGTGCAAAGGAAGTAGGTTTTGCCTCAGGTAGTCCATCTGGAATGGGACTGAGGTGATGCTGGCTAGCTGTCATCTCCACTTTTGGCTAGATTAGGACATGCACAAAAGGCTACTACCACTCTACCTGGCCAGCTTCACCTTCTGATTAGTTTTAGACCCATCTATGACTATACTGAGGGTAGATGGTTCATGCAAGCACACAGGTTTGAAAACATGCAGTAGCTGACATCCAAGGCAACACTTTTTTAGTATAACAACCTTATCATTAGGGCTAACATGCTCCTTTGCCATCCTAAATTTCCAGGGCAGCCTTGACAAACTGGCCACTATGAGGTGGAGAGTAACTTTTCTGCAGGGAGACAAGGCCATGCTGCTGGGACCTCAGGTCAGGTAACCATGCTGCCTGTGAGAGGGACAGAACCTGAAGATTTTCCTCCCTTGGGAAGGGCTCAGCAGAAGGAAGTCAAAGCTTGAAAGGGCTGTCCCAAAAGCATGGGGTCCCCTTGACTGCAGAAGGGGCTAAGGGGTGACTTTGCTACCACTTCCAAACACCCAGATGGAACAGACTCACCAAGCTGTATCTTACACATGTACACAGGTTTATGCATCTCTCCACGGTTTTTTTTTAAGACAGAAAATAAATCGCCAAATCAATTCATCTCAGCTTTGGCCAATCAACCCCTCTTGCAGCTCTTACCAAAGATGACCAGAGGCAGCTCATGCCAGAGGTCTGCCAGTCTGTACACAAGGAAAGGCGTTATGATCCCACCAAGGTCACACAGGGACGAGCAGACAAGGACTCCCAGGTTCCTGCAATGCACATGCAAGTATGCACTCACACGAACACACATGAACACACATGCCACCAGCTCTGCCTGGGGCTGTCTTGTCCAGCTCTGCACCCCAGTGCCCCCACAGGAGACACAAGGGTTCACCCAACCCTGCTGCCAGATGAGCAGGCCAGCACCCTGTCCAGGATTTGAAGCTGATGGGAAAAGAGATGGGCCATGAGCCCCAGGGAGGAGAAGACAGATAACACTCTGGGGCTTAAGGAGAGACTTGGAAAGGCCTGGTTCCTGTCTTGGTGAATATAATCAAAAGAGAACACAGGCAGAGCATTCTCACAGTCAGACACACCACAAGATGAATGGGATGAGGTGAGCAGAGTTAGACGAGGTGAGACATTAAGACTAGCCCTGTATTGGAGAGGTCAATGAGCATTTGACTTCTGCTGGTTCACTGAGCTGAACTGGATAGGGAGCCTGAAGGGTGTCTGGGAAGGTGTCTTGCACATTCCCTCAGAAAACTGCTGCCTCAGTGCTGGGCTTGAAGTGGGGAAGGGTTTTGGCCACGGAAGGAGGTGGGTTTCTGCTGCACCACTCAGCATCTCTCCCCCCCCCATTTCAAGGTGTGTTTTATACAAGCAAATTCCTCTTCCATGGGAGTACATCCTCCGCTGTGACCCAGTCTCTTCGTCTGTCACAGAGAAACACCAGTGTTTTTACCTGCTGACAGAAGGTGGTGCACTTACCTGAGAAATGTTGGATACAACTCAGGATTTACCACGCATATAATTTCATAGCACATGGTAATTCCCATCCTGCCCAAGCAAGCTGCAGTCATTTTAAGCCAATAAACAGCTGGAAAGACATGGTGCACATTGAGGTTTGAATACAAAACTATGGTTTTCTTCCACTCTTGACATAAAACAGCATTAAATATTTAATTTAAGGAAACAGCAAAGCATGATGCTGTTGTTTCACTCAACAAGGAATTTATTATGCAATTGTCTTTCTATTCAAGCAAATAACCAAGCCTTGAGACTTTGTTAGGTTGCTCTCACAGAGAGGAGAAACCCGTGACACAAAGTAGTCTGAGTTATCCAGTGCATTAACCAAAAGCTTATGCAGGATTCCACTCGTTGCTTGCAATAAAACTTAACAGAGGCCTGCTGCTTATCAGCAACATACTCTATACTTTTGCACAGAGGCTTGTGAAAGCTTTCAAGTTGGGACAAGTTTGTATTTGCCTTCCCACCTCCTCAGTGTGTGATCTATAATTCCTTTCACAACTGGAGCTACAGAGATGTGCTGCAAATAAATGAATGTCCTAGCCCTATAAAGAGAGTCAGCCCAGGACACCTCTGTCTGCCACGTGGGGTTTTAGGTCTCAAATCATCCACACCTGTCCCCAGAGTGAGGCACTCTCTCAGGCACTACTGTGCCCACTGCCCTGGCACAGGGAGCAGCTATGGGGCCACAGGACTCCCACTCCTGCACTCCCCCAGCTGGGCCCAGTTCCACCTTGCACAGTCATTGTGCTCCCCAGTCACTTCCTAAAATGGTTTTTCACTGTCTGGGCAGTCTGGGGGTTTTGCATATCACATTTTACTGTAATATTTTGTATGTTTGTTCTTGTACCCCCAGTGAACATGTAGTTGTGTGGCACTGTAATGGCTGTAATTTCAGTCTACTTATATTCTGTGAAACAAAAGGAAAGAAATTCCCTTTGGTGGCCCTTAAGTGATGCACAACTTTGAGACAATGGCCTTGGAGCAAGTGCTCAGCTAAACCAAGGCCAGGTGTCTGTCACTGTGGTTTTGACATCCTACATTCACGGCAGCAGCACAGATGGCAGAAAGCATTAGGAGTACCCAGACATTGTTTAAGTGTGCGCATGTGCCTATACATTTTTCCTTTTTGGAAACAGAAAAGGTGGGGATTTTTTGGATGAAATGCCCAAATTTTGCATTAAAATGCAAACTTCTGAACAGATAAAAATTGTGGATATGTGAACATGGCATTCTTCGTGGCCTAGCACCTGCAGACTTATGGTCTGTTTGGTGCCGTTTTGGAAACCTGCTTCACCCAATTTCTTCACCCTCTCACTAGCAGGTATAAATACTGCTGTTGGGACATAAATTAGCTTTTATGGTATTTAACTGCACTGGATCACAGTACTGACATGGGCCAGGTTATCAAGGACTGTTTTCTGTTTTCCAGGGCAACAACCAAGATACGGGGAGAGAATTCCTTGATGGAGGAAGTTTGCACAACTCACTGTCTGGGAGGAATGCTGTGAGGAGGCAAGCAGCCCCTGTAATCAGGCTGGCTGCAGCCCAGGTGTAGCGACGGCCAACTAGATCCAGCGTCAGCATGAGGATGAAGGCGGCTGGGAACTCGACAAGAGCAGAGTAGAGGAAATCCAGATACATATTCCCAGCAGCTATTCCCATGTGCATGATGAGCCCCTGGTAGAGGACAGAGCTTGTGAACCTGGACAGAGAAGAAGGTGCAAATGAAGCCAACCCCCCAGGAGAGAGTTTATGCAAAGAACTGAGATTTGCAGCTGGTCAGGAGCAAAACAGGCTTAAATCAATGACAATGATTTAATGGCCCCAAATCACACATCTCCATTTGGGCTGCAGGAGCCTTTCTGTCCTTACCAACTGTACATCAAAATGAGTGTGTATTTTCTGATCTGAGGTGTCCTGACCAGGTCTAAGAATGAGGGTTTCAACTTTTCTCCATCTTCATCTTTGGAGTTGATATTCTGGGAACATAAGTGACAGGACAAGAGATTACAGTGGGAGGGAGAGAAGGTGGTAAGCACTGCAATGAATATTTTCCTTTAGATTGATGGGAGGGTGAGGGTTTTCATTTGCCAGTTAAGTAACTGAGGGCAAAACAACTTCTCCGGAGTATTTTGGATAAAGGAAATATGAAAATTTATACAGACAATCTTCATATCTGTAGTAGTTGTGCATGGCATGAAGCAGCACTTTAAAAAAGTAATGAATAAGGATGTTCTGAAATTTGAAGTAATGAGGTTTCCAAAATATGCTCTGCGAGGGTCCTAGGCAGTACAAAAGAACTCGCTTGCCTTTGCTTTAGGAAACTGCCATGATTTTGATCATCAAACTGCTCCCTACTCTAAACCCAACACAATCCTAAACCTATAACATTATTTGTCTTGAAGTTGGCACATATGCAGCAAATGCAGTGCAGTCACCTGGAAAGAAAGAGGCAGGTTCTTCCTATTTCCCTTGGCGATGCGCTTAATAACTTCCACAGCTTTATCATTCTGCTTTTGAGCTAGGAGCCATCTGGGAGACTCAGGCAGACACCTGCAACACACACAAGAATGACAGCTACAGGGAAGGTAAATGCACATTACTGGTAGCTGGAAAGTGACAATGGGACTGAGTTGTTCAGGCTAGGAGCCTTTTATGCTTTGAGGATTCATGGGCGGAATCAAACTTAGTGGTAGCTGTGGCTGACAGTGATTGCACTCTGATTTGTGCTCCACTTGAGTGGCTAGGTAGCCTGAATTTATTTTTTTATTTTTTAAATCTAAACCCAGTTGATTACAGTTTGGAAACATTAGTCTGAGAAAAATTCTCTTGACAAGTTTTAGAAATAGCTAATAGTCTGTGAATATATAAAAAAAGAATAGCTCTAAACCCAAACCCTAATTTCTACCACGCTAAAAATAACCTTTCAAAAAAATATCACATCCCAATTCTTTTCCCTGATCTAGTTATATTCTAAGAAGCATTTTTAATCATTTATTTTTGCAAAAAACCCACCCCTGTGCTAATTGCATTAAAAAAACCAAACAACCAAATCCAATTATAATCAATGATTAGAAAACTCCCTTCCCACAGTAGCTCAAGGACTAGACAAGAAACAATGATGTATTATTTTGTGATGTGTGGCAAGGACTCCAAAGATAGAATCATTACACCGTGTTGCAGGTAGCCCCTTGATCTTAGGTGAGTCAGAGTAAACCTTTGGGCAGAGGGAATAGAAAAATGCCAAATCTCATCTGATATCACCTTGGAAATCCTATGTGTAGCACTACAGTCAATCTCTGTGGAGAATCTCCAGCTCTCAGCCACTGTCCCCTGATTTTGTTAGTGTGGCATGGCATTACTGGGAGCTGCAGGAGCAGGCACTTACCAATAGTAGAGCAGGAGAAAAAAACTGGGCAGCGTGACTGTAAGCTGGAGCCACCTCCAGTGTGGGAGCGCGTAAGCCAGGGCGGTGAGGATGAGGAGTCCCAGGGTGAAGGCAAGCTGGTAAATGATGCCAGTTGCCCTCCGGTAGTCTGAGCCAACAAATTCTGCAACTGCAAAGACAAACATATGAGCAAACATAGATTGGTTTGGAGAGCCAGGGCAACATAACTCCTGCCAGCTGAGTCCATGTATAGCCTCTGTGCTTAGCTGTGTCCTTGGGTCATGGCACATGGGCATGGGTTTGGATGGGAGAGCAGAGCTGGTCTCAGTCACAGGGCAAGTCCCAGCCCTGGTCAGCTGCAGACTTTGCCCCTTCCGTTGAGGGTGTTAGGCCCTCACCCATCAACACTGGGCAAAGGCTGATTTCTTCAACCCACTCCTTCAAGCTAAGAACCAAATGGTAAAATAAAATAGACAGATGTGACTTATTTGCCTCCATCTCCCTCCTCCCATACAGCTTGGGAACAGAATCTCCTTACCCACGAAAAAGGTGAAACAACACAGCAAAAATCCTTTAGGCATCAAGGCTGTGAAACACAAGTGTTGTCTTTCACATCACCCCTTGCTGCCTTTGCCAGAAAGGTGCTACTCATCTTCATAGTATTTTCAATTTGTTTGTGCCTCTAGACCTTGCCTTTCATTTTGGCATGTGCTCACCAGGTATGAATATTTCCTAGGTTTCAGAGCTGACTCCTAATTATTCCATTTATGTCTATGAGCTGGTGCAAGCTCAGGTCACAAGCACCTGCATTCAAGCAAAGAGGTGCAGTTTGGCAGTAAATAGCACAGTATCACTGTCTGCTCTTGTTGCACATAGCCCTTTGAAAATCAGACGGCACTGGTGTGGGTCAGCCCTGCTGCTAGACAGAGGACCCTGCCCAGAAGGTGTAATTGCAAAGTGCCTAACTGAGGACGTAGCCTGTGAGCCAGCCTCCCTTGCTGACCAGTCCCTGGACCAGGCGGAATGTCACCGTCCAAGTGTAGCTCGGTGCAAAGGCCATCAGAACCCCTGAGACTGCATTGATGAGCACTGTGACCAGGAGGCAGAGTTTGCGCCCAAACCTGCAGAGGGGAAAAAGCAGAAGAAAGAACATCAGCTCCTGGGAGGGTAGGGTGGCAAACCAAAGGATTTGAAGAGGCTGGAGAGGGTCTCTGGTAATTTTGAATAAGAGTCTATATCTGCTATTCCCTTTGCAACATTTACCATCTCAATGGAAGTTCAGGGAACTCCCCTGTCTTGTGTTTTCAGGTCATTGCTCACTTTTGGTTAATGACTTGGCCAATGAATTCCAGACTGCTCTGATATGGCTCCCCAGTCCATCTTCCAAAGCTGCCATAGCTCTTTAATGGGGATTTGTTTGCTGTGATCTTTACATATTTTATCAACATTGGCTGACTATTGAGCTCTTCTTGAATAGGGTTTTGTACATCCCTGTCATCTGTCATTCCCTGTATCACCATGACTCACTGATGGTCATAAATCGAGGGTTTCCAAAATAAACAAACTGATTGGAACACTGGAAAGGCATTTGTTTTCTAGCTGACAGAGATACATATTCAGTTAGAAGTATGAATTATAAAAGCCATTAAATTAGTCAACACTCACTAACGAAAATAGCATTATAACAAGTGACAGCCAAAATAAGTGTTTTTTGTTCTTCATAGTAACATCAGCAGATCCCATCACTCAAACTTTCTCCTCTCATGAGCCTGACATACAGACATTTTTGACTTGTCTTAAAGTTCAGCCCAAGAGAGCCTCATCAGACCACATTTGAGACTTCTGGTTTTGTTTTTACCCTGAGCACAATATATTCTTTTTATGGTATTTTGTGTTTCTCTTGGGTGCTTGCAGTGCAGGAGCAGCAGTGAGCTGGGACAGGGTGGTGTGAGCAGAGTTGAAGACCCCTTAACACTCTGACAGGTATGTGTTTTATTTTAGGAGAAATGATATCCTACTCCCTCATGTCTTTTCATACTTCTGCTTCACAAAAGGCCTTTGTAGAAAGATCTTTCAGTATGTTGACACAGAGAGAGAGCATATAGGATATAAATGACTAGGAGTTTGGAAGCTCTGGTTTTTGTTGGCCCTCTCCATCATATGATGGTAAGAAATGCCTTTGCTAGTGAACATGATTGCTTAATCCACCTCTGTGCTGGAAGGGTGACCTGAGGAGTGGTGCTTCAGATGCTCATGGAATCTGCTCACTCCAGTTTCATGTCCTGTTATGCCTGGATGAGTGTGCATCACCATCCAAGCCTCAGTTCTGGGAAAAAGGGTGGAATGTTTTCACATTTACTAGGAGATTACTCAGGAAACAAGGACTTGGATTTAAGGGAAAGAGAGGATGAGGGAGGTGACAAATGTTTCTGATTACAAAGAAAAAAAATAAATAAAGATCTTCCAAAATGCCTATTAAAAAAGTCAAAATTGTCCTAAGTCTGTCCACTTTTGTCCTTGTTATCAGACAGAGGACTCCATCCCAGGACTGAAGACTGGATGTAGGATTTTTGTGGTACTAATGTAGCCATTTGATGTCTTTTGCCAAAGGCGTAGCCACACACAAGATGTGGCCGCAAAGAGTTACTTCAGTAAATCACTATCTACTGATGAAAAATCCATTTAAGCAGAAAGCTTATAAAAAAGCTGGTCTGGTTCACTGGCAGTAAGGTAATGTTTTAATGAGGATGGGAAAGCAATCTGTCCACTCTGTGCATAGGTGAGCTGCTTCACAAGCAGATTTGTCTGCACAACCTAACTGATGGTGTGTTTGCCTGCACTGAAATTAGGGAGCAGGAACCAGTGAGACAAACACAGTCCCACCCTAATTTTGTGACACTGCAGAAGTACTACAGGGGATGGCTATGCCCCTTCCCATAGACCTTCCTCCTTGGAGGAGTGGGACAGTGAAAAGAAGGGAACAACAGCAATATCTGTTGAACAGAGACAATCTTGGCCAGACTTAGAAGGAAAATGCTATTAAGAATACAAAGTAAAAAAAAAAAAAAA
>VYZT01035396.1:36338-99897 GCA_013400735.1 Pomatostomus ruficeps
AAAAAAAAAAAAAAAAAATTCAAGACAGACTGGATCTCCAGAAGGATTGTTTACTCCCTGTTACCTCCATTTCTTCGGATTCCAGTCTCATCCTCTCTTGTTATTTTACTTAAAAAAATTGTAAATATGCAGAGGAGATCAGCTACAAAGCACTAAATTTGTCCAAAATCCACTGGGCAGATATACAGCAAAATGATAATTGGGATGGAAAAGAGGAAATGAGGGACAATAAGGTCTAGAACTGGCTAAATACAGACTCAGCTGAGAAAAAGGGGGATCAAATAAAATCAGGAAGAAACAACTACTTCTATTTCTGTATCTGAGAAAAACTCTCCTATTTTGAAACTGGCCATCTGGATACTGTTAAAATTAATGTGAAACAAATTTATTGCAAAGAGGAGCAAATAGTTCTTGATGCAAGAGTTAAAAGTTAATCTTGGACTCTGAGCTTGGGTTGCACCTGTGAGAGAAAACAAAATCTCTTCCCTTGTGTGAATTCCTCAGGGGTGTAAAAGTGGAGTGATACCTTGGCATTTCTGTGGATTCTTGGGTCACAATAGCCTTTGAAAGCAGGACCTTAGAAACCACCATCTACCTTCCTTTTAAGTCGCACAGAGACCTTTTCAAACACATTTTGGTTGCATTCATTTTCTTTCTGAATTTTGAAGGTTGTTCAACAACATCAGAAAGCAAATAGCCAGAGGAAACAGTTCATCTCGTACCTGTCTACACATCACCCACCTGTCTGCTACATAGCCAATGCTCACCGAGCCAATAAAAAACCCGGCATTCACACACGACTGGAAGAGGTCCAGCTTCCAGGAGTCCTCGCACACAAGATTAAACTGTAAAGGCAAACACAGTTAGAAGCCCCACAACCATGGCTATTTGAGAAGGAAGAAAACCAACAGCATCAACTAGAAAACAGACTCTGGGAAAGAAACCCTCTAACCTCTTAAGCTGACATCTGCAATGCATCTTGTTTGGTTTTTCCCAAACCTTGTGAAAAAGTTACATGCCAGAAAATGATTGCATAATGACACATAAGGAGAGGGAGAAAGGGAGGAAAACTCTGAAAGAACAAATAAAAAAATTTAGAAAAATCTCGTCCTCTTGTCCCCACCCATCTGCTTGAAATTTGAAGGACACTTGGAGCATTGTGTCCTTTCCAGATGCCAAGACCTGTCTCAAACCATGTATTTGCTCACTGCATGAAAGCAGTGCAGGACCAGAGAGATGGAGGTGCTGCCACGAACCCTGACAGGGTGGAGCCAGGACCTGGGGTGTCCCTCACCTCATTAACACTGGAAAAGGCCCAGGATGAAGTGAATGGGTACTTGAGAACTTGCTTTCGATTTACAATTAACAGGTTGTCAGGGCACACCCAACAAAGGGAGGAGGGCAATTTGTAATAACTTCTCTACAGCTGGAAATATTCACTCAAGTGTAATTAGACTTCAGCCCAGAAAGAAGCCTGAATGTATTTGGCTGCTTATTTAATCTTTTTCTAATCCAGACAAGTTTGCTGGGGCCATACCAAACAGCTCAGCTCAGTTTCCCTGGTGTGGAGGACAGCTGGAGTGGTCTTTTCTGCCCCAGCCCATCTGTCCCAAGGGAAAATGAGATGGACTTGCTTTATAACAGTGATGATAGTGAAGCCATGAAATATGAATGCCCTGCCCATGGAAGCTGTGAAGTATCCAGCAATGCACTTTTTAAACATCGAGTTACACAAACATATGCTAGGCACGGTTTAGGTACAGCTAATACAGATTTGGTTGGGTAGGGGAAGTAGAAGATACCTGTTTGGAGGTAATTCCTATACTTTAGGTCTCTACATGGCTTTAAGACTGTTAGGAATGGTTTGCATAGTTTTTCATATTCTAGATTATGTGATTTAGATACTGCAAATTGAGATAAAGGAACACTGCTATTGCTAAAGCATTATGTGAGAAAGGTAGTCCTATCCTCTGCTTCTTGTTCATTATGGATGAGTATCTGGATTATCACCCAAAAGTGCAGTACTACAGTTTGGGCTATGGGTGCTACTCTCAGTTTGGTGATGGAAATAATAATTATGAGAATAGCCATTGATGACAAGATTGCAGTATTATGCTGCCAGGAAAAGCAATCATTTCCCATTGTTTATGTATATGAATCTTTGTTACAAGTGCCTAGCAGGTTCTGATAGTGAATGTTTATTAGCAATCAGACTCAGATTGCACACCAAAAGCAAAATTTATTAATCCAGCATATTCTATGTTTAACCTGTGCAGGCAGGAGTGATTTTCCTGGACAAGCTATGTCTTACCTCTGTCACGAGAGAGCTCCCTGGGGAGTCGTAGACCCAGCCATCCCAGCAGGGACCGAGAGGGACGGTGCTCCCACTGCCCGCCAGGCTGCCGAGGGGGTCAGTGCAGCTGATGCCGGTTGTGTTCCAGTCCACCTCGTACCTCCTGCAGCGGCTGTCGAAGCCGGCCCCGTGACCATCCCACTCGGGAACTGTGTGATTCAGCTGCTCCTCCAGGCTCCAGCCACACCGCTGGCTCAGCTCAGCCACCCCAGGGCTGAAGCAGCGGTGCTCAGGGGTGAATCCCAGGAAAAAAATCCCCACATAAATGGGAGCAAAAGTAGCAGAAAGTAGGCATAAGACAAAGAGGGCTTTCTTCTGAAAGAAGTCAAATTCTCCAACATGCTCTAAAATGTCATCCAGGGTTGGCATCTTTGTGTGTCACAAATCATGAGAGTATCTAACTCAGTTGCTTTCCAGGGCTTTGGCCTTCTCTGCATGCTTAAATAGCAGCTGAGTTGTTTGCTTAAAACTCACAAACAAATAATTAATTAACTTTGTCAATTGTCAAGCCATGCATCACAACCTTTGTTTCTTAAATGCTGTTTCTAAACACGCTTTGGCTCTTCTTTTTGGCTTCTGTTGTTAATTTGTTTTACATATGACATACTTGAAATGCAAGATCTGGAGTCTTAGCTTATGGCCATTTCAGTCTGTCACTGAGAATCTGTCAGTGCACAGTATGGGGCAGGTAGTAATTCCTCTGTCCAGTATTTTCAGAGGCCATAAATACTGTGAAAGCAATATGATCCTTTTCCTCATATACATATAAACTGAAGAACCTTATGCTTAAAATTCCAGTGGACACAGACGACGGCTTGTATGAAGAAAACAATGTAGCAAAACCACTAGAGGGCAGATTTCTTTTAGGCACTTAATGGTTAAAAAAACAGCGTTGTGCCTCAAACAGGAAGCAGGCCAGTCACTGCAGTGTGAGCTGGGGCTTCTGAGTCGAAGGTGGCCAAACTGAACTTGCAGGCGTTCACATGCAGCTGACCCACACTCAGGGAACTACGAATGGCCCTGAGACCCGTCACCAGCCCTTGCATGCCCATTCTGCCCTCTGCTTCTTGCCCTGTCCCCTGGGGAGGCAGAGGGCAAAGGCTGCTGCAAGATACAGCCCCATCTCACACTTTACAGCTATTTAATGAGAATTTATTAGACAATGTTAATGTGTGATTAAGCAATGGAGTCATCCTCAGCTGCCTTTACTTGAGGGGGTGTTTAATGTCGTGTTGCCACGGCCATGATTGCATAAGGTCCTTTCATGTTGTTCCCCATTTCCTTCAATGATGGAGGACTGGAAGTGGTTCAGAGCAGCTGAACATCAAAAGTGTGGATTTGGACAAAGAACATCAGTGGGCAATGATTTCTGCCTGAAAACTTTTTGCCATCTTTCTGTCATCTGCAAATCTTTCTAATCCAGACAAAGACTCTGTAGCTTGGTTAGTGCTTCTGAAGGGAATCTCAGAGTAGGCTGCTGTCCCTGGGTTAATTTTCCCCTGAGGAGCACTCAGTGACCTCTCTGAGTTTTATGAAGCACAAAACTAAACATTGAGGAAAATAGAGGTGATAAGTAATGTGATATTTTAAAGGGCTATTAAAAACAATTGCTCTTGAGTTATGATGACTGGCATTTGTAGGAAATGTCATGAATCACAAGTGGGACTGCTCCTTTGCCATAAACATCTTTTGCAGCTAAGAAAATACCAGCCCTTTGACCATGTACAAGCAAACAGTTTACGTATCTCTGTTCAGTCTGGTTTAATTAGAAGCAGAGAATGGACTATTCCCCCCGTTAATGCTCAAGGAGCTCACTGCACCAGCAGCTTTTAAACCTTGCACCCTCCTGCTCACAGACTACTCAGCAGTGCACATATTTGATGCAGTGGTTAACAGCTAAAGCCCGTCTCAGGCAAAACTGAATTTAGTGCAACAAGAAGTGCATAAACTCTAGAAATCTGCTTTACTCCCTTTCCTGATTCTGCCTACTGTAGTTTCATGCTGGAGAAAGCAGGAAGAAAGACTGCTGCCAATGTGGTGTTCACATGCCAGTTATGCTGGCAGAAGGTTGTATCTCTGATTATGATGAATGTTATTTCTGCTGGAAAACCTCCAGTGTCACTTGAGTATTCTCTTTTATTGCCAGGAAGCAAAGTGTTGTCCTACAGTGGGAGTGACCACAAGTAGCTTTACATATTGCGTGATGTTCAGAGGTTTTTGCTACTGTCATCCAAGCTGTCCTTGAATAATCCTGACCAGACTCTCTCCTGTGTATGGTCTCACCAGTCTTCAGGGAACTGAGTGGTCCATTCCACCAATATAAAGGCAGGTGACTCTTGTCACCTGGACACACCTGAGTATGATGTGTTTAATATGTTTTTAGTGTGGGTTTTTTCCACTTTGTTGGGGACAGAGCAGGCAATGACCATGCATGTAGCTCTGCTGGTGGATCTGAGTGCATATGAATGGAAGCATGAGAGCTTGCCAGGGTGATACCTGTACTGAAAAACTAAACCTGACTGTCTATGGGCTCAAGCATTGTCCCATACCCACAGTGCTTAATCTTTATCACCCTCCCCAGTACTGTTTTGCCTGATTCCTGTCAGCACCACACAACACCCAGGCAGGTCTGGGGAGGTGATGTCAGGCAGGCTGTTTCTGGTAGTCAGGAAGGAAAAGATCACCCTGACTGGGGATGGTGTATAGAGATGTGAGCCATTGCCTCCAGCCTACCCATTTACCAGCACAGATGCAGGACAGCATCAAACAGCATATAGCAGGTAATTCAGCCAGATGAGCAAAGTGAGGAAAGCCAGAGCAGCTCTGTTAGCAGAGGGCGTCTGTGTCCCTGGCGGAAGACCCATATTACTCTGCAGTGGCAGGTTCATGAAACAGTGTCAAGTGTGACAGGTTTGCTGGCTCTAATCAGTAATCCCTTCAGTCTGCCGTAGTGAAACATTACCGTGACTGCTTTAAAACATGTCAGCCTTCAGAAGCTGGGGTGAATGTTCCTGTGCTTTGACCTTCCTGAGCTTTAGATGTAGGCTCGAAGGGTTGGTGAAATGTGGACAAAGCCAAGCCTATCACACTCTTGTAAAAAAATTACAGATAAAAGGCTTACTGATAATGATTGTATAAATAGCTGTTGGCTGCCAAACAATAGCCCTAACTCAAAGATCTGAAAGCATCTTCTCATGAAATCACTCATGAAGACTGAGAAATTGAGTCAGAGAGATCTAGCAGGCTAGCTCTTCAGAGAAACTAGTTTTCAGATCTTTGAGGGTTTAGGCTAAACAGTTTGCTAGAGGTGCCTTAGACAGACTTTTCCATTCAGGTGCTTCCTGACATGTTGTCCTACAAACCTTCTTGCATGAGTAAACACTTCTGCATTGATTTCCTTCTAGTGAGTCATTCTTTCATCCTTGGCATTTAGTGATGATTTTGGTTCAGTACCTACCTGTGTATTTGGACCTTATCACAGCTCTGTTTCCTGTGAATATATCAAAACCACAGACTTTTAACAGGGAGCTCTGAGCATGCTGTCTGTCATAAGCACATGCTACTATGTACCTGAGCAGGACATGCTTGATTCAGAGGAATGTGATGGAGAATCACTGGACACATCCATGCAAACAGCAAATCATGCACCCACTGAGATGTACTGCCTGTCCCTTGGAGTGCAGGTACTTCAGCCAGGCTGAGCCAGTCTGGTTTCTTGGTGCAAAGTCCTCATCCCCTTTCCTACAGCCTGTTGTGGCACTTGTTGGTCCTGTACACCATAAATTGAGTCAACTTGCTGAGTAGACAGAGGCCAGTCCTATCTGCAGTAGTCAGTTGTAGAGGTTTAGTGAAGGGATGAGGAACAAAGGAAGGCACAGGACCACATGGCTCAAGCTGCTAGGAGAGGGAAGCTGGAAAGGGATGGGAAGAACAGGGTGGGCTTGTGGTGGTAGACAGAATGGCTGTCTTGTAGTTTTTGGTAGGGTTTCGCATAGGCTGACGTCAGCCATGTAAAAGCTGAACATGTAGCATCTAGTTACCTCTGGATATATATCCACGTGGAGCAGGAGTCTACAGGGGTGCTTAATGGCAGATCTGTGCACCCAGAGCTGCTAATTGCAGCTGGAGCTCGGGTCATGGGATCTCAGCTCTTCAAGTCAGCACTGAGAACAAGATATCCAAGAACTGACTGTAGAGGGAGCCTATGCACCTTGTTATTAGGCTGCTCAAGTTATTTCAAAAAGCTCATGTTAGCACTCGATATTTGTTTGCACCATGAGAACTTATTTTATAACTGAGAGAAACAAAGTGCACTTTATGGTTGGCTAATATACTACTAACACATTTTTCTTAGATGATAACCACACTATATTTGGCAAAACCCACTAGTTTATTTGTATCTAGACTCAAAAGTCACAGCTTGAGCTCATTTCTTCCTTGAACATTAATTACCACTTAGAATTATGCAACCTAGGAATAGCTCCCTTGGTGACAAAGACAGCTCAGTGCACAGTTCTTGTTCCTCAGCTTTTGCCGTGGCACAGAGCATGACGTGTTTCTGGAGTTTGTCCTCTGAAGATTTCATTTCTGCAGTCATGAGGTGGCATGGCTTTTGCCAAGAGCAGGAGCACTGCTGAGCTGCTGTACCACTGGCATTTGGCCTCGTGGTTTGCTGGAGCACTGTGTGAGCAGCTGTTTGGGTCAGGATGAGGATGTTTTCGTTGCCCAGGGAAACATTGGCCCTGGGGCAGCTTGGCTTGTTGTGAACCTGTGGTCTGCAGGGTCCTGTTGCTTTGTTCTGACTTCCCAAGGAGATGGCAAGGTCGCTCCACAACGGCTCGGGGTTTGTACAGCCACTCTTATCAAAGGGTGCACTGATAACAGGTTATTGAAGTGAGTAAGGGAGTCCAGGCAGCCCTGTAACTGCTGGCACAGATCCTGGAGGGTGGGCTAGGCTCTTCAGGAAAAACACACAGGTTTTTTTTATATGCTGATCAGAGAATTTTCCTGAGCCCACCCACCCATCCACTTCACAAAACTCCTCCAAGAGCTGTCTGGAAGGGATAACTACATCCATCAGCAGAGCCAGGGATGCAGCTGGCCAGACCAGCCTTCTCACCTCTGAGATGTCACAGCACAGGTACAGCACATGCCACCTGCAGTTATCCCTGCGTCTCGACCCAGCCTGACACCACAGCCACCCAGAATGGGAAGCCCATGGCTCCCAGGTCTTCAGCTTCCTGTTGAGGAGCACTGTGAAACTGCAAAGAACAAGCCCCATCCTCAAAGGGCTTGCAGTCTAAGCCTTAGGTTTGTTATTTCTTTTGCGTAGTTGAACTGCTGATACCTGCTGTAAAGGTAGCAAGACCTACATGAGACAAGCAGTGCAAACAGTATGGGTATTACAAGGCTAGATCCTGCTCAGAGGACTTGATAAACACCCGAGGATGGGGTGAACTGGGGACTGAGCTGCACCATAACATACATTTCTGCTGGTGAAGGGAGGCTTTGTTGTCATGACACACTGGGTAACTGCACCCACTGCTACCTGTCAGGGGCTGAGGTGGTACCTATTTCACTGTTCTCAGCCTGGGCATGGTCACTCCTGAGCTATTTTAAACACATTGACTCCTGTCCTGTGTGTAGAGGCTTCTTTTGGACCACAAGCTCTGCAGGAGTGGGAGCTGCTTTATGCATGGATAAGGAGGAAGCAAGTTAAGTAGGTTTCATGTGAAGCACAGCTCGAAGAAAGCTTGTGAATTCAAAAGGGAAGAAAGAAAAAAACATAGGAGAAAGCTGTGGCAACTGGCAAGTAGCAAGCAGGTTCGCAGTTTGGAACTGGCCCTGTTCCAAGACTTTAATATGTAGTTAATTACAAGCATTTAATTTTGCAGTAAGGTATGGGAGTGTGATTGCTTAGTAAGTTCCTGGATTATACATCAATCACATACTTACTGTTGTGCTCAGGTGTGGGGCCATCCCTGACACCTGCCCAGGCTCAGAGCAGGAGGGTTGCTCTTTTGGAGGAGACCAAAAGTACTGGCAGGGGTTTGAGGCTGTCCTGCCTTCAGGGATCAGAGCAGGGGTGTCCCTTCCCCACCTCTGCAGGTCTCTGCTCCCAGTGCTGCTGCTCTGAACAGTCTGGGAGGATAGTGAAGGTGACAAGGGAGAAGCACATCCCATCACTATTTCCAGCATCAGGGGGCTCCAGATCCCTGCTTTCTGGAGCTCTGTCCTGGCCTATGCCTCTCTCCACCTCCACAGTGGGAAGGGCAGCTACCCAGAGGTGTCCCACCAGGAGGAGGAGAGAGGGCTGCTTCTCTGAGGGTAGGTGGCTGCGTGAAGAAGGTGGTGACCCTCTGTCTTGTCAGACAAGTCTGCTCTGGGGCAAAGTGTCTGGGACGTGGGAAGATGACATGGACAGGAGGGCATGAGGAGACTGCTCTTGTCCTTCGAGATCAATTGCTCCTCTTCAAAGTTCCCTAACTCATCTCTTTGCCCTGCCTCAATCTGTGACAGTCCCCTTTGACTCCTGCCACCCTTGTTTTTGGCCCAACCCCTTCAGAAATCCTGTTTAATCCTTGAGGCAGCAAAATGCCATTACCCAGAGGACTAGGTTGTCTAAACCCAACCCTAATAGAATAAAAGGTAGTATAACATTATGGGAACTCATTTTTCTGAATTTCTGACAGCCTCGCTCCTTGCATATCACCGTGCAGCTATTAGAATCACTAGTGTGAATGTGGTCTAGTGAGAGACAGGCCATTACAGAATTCCCCCAACTACACCACCACGCCAGAAGACTTCAACTTCAGTGTCATTATGAACAATATTCTTGTATTTTCCATATGGTTCCCAGCTAAATCATCATTCTAGCACTTCTGTGAAATAAGTAAACACACCGCTATCTCCTGGCATCAAAAAGTGCTTTCTAAATGACAGAAGGCTTGGAATCAAACACACCATGCTTATTAAATAGAACAATAAAGCAGTTAATACTGACCTAGGAAAAATGTAATTGGCAATCAACCATTGCAACAGATTTACGGAAAGGCTTCTTGACTCTGGGTTTGAATATTTTCTTTCCGAATGCAAAAGGAGTTCAAATACATTTTGCAAGCTTGAATCTTTGGGGAGTTAAGTATCATAAGCACACAGCTGTGATGCAGCTTGTCAGTGTTTACACAATTGTTATTAGTCTGGACATTTATGTTTCTAAAAGATCTTTCTGCTCAGCAGGAAATGAAGCTATTTTTTTCTGCTCAAAGTGGTTTAAAAACCAATCCTTTTGTAGCTGAGAAATGGCACATTGGTCTATGAGATTTTGTGTTCAAGCCTGATGCCTCTGACATCAAAGGTGCTTGCAAATGATGTGCTACCCTAGTAGAGGAGGAGGTATCCCACACTACTTGTCATGGCAGGTGCTCCAAAGTCTTCCCTTCTGGATAAGCTAAGAGTTCCTGCTCTCAAGTTTTATTTTCCTTCCTTAGCTTGTGTTGTGAATGTTTGGGTTTTGATATCTTGTAATTTGGTTTTGTGAACATTTGGGCATCTGTCTACACTTCTGAGAGTTAATAAAATATACTGATAACACAAATCCAGTTGCAGCTACAAGTGAGGTAGTACAAACACAACAAACACAGTTTCTCAGGGTAAAGTCTGCACAGGTAAAGAAAACCATCAAGGAGCAATGGCAAGAGGGCATCGGTAGTTTAAGTCCAAAGGGAGCATATAGACCCAACATTCATAGACAAGCAGCCAGACTTTGGTAGAGAATTTGGACTGAACTCTACCAACCCATCATGAATGCAGACAGCTCTGCTTCAGTTTAGCCCCAGGACTGCTGAAATTTCAGTGGGACTAGCAAGAACTACACTAAAAGAGGCTAGCAGGGAAGTTTGAAGCCAAATGCATACCACATGAAATAGGAAATAGAGAGCAATATTTTCCAGTTGAGATTTCCTATGCTAATTGCCTGTCTGTGCTGTCCAGTGGGCCTTGGTGCTCCCCTCCCTGCTGCAATAAGTGCCTTCATAATGGCCTCCAGTGTAAAAAATGAGACAGTGGGTGGACACTGGTGATGGAAGAAGCAATGAGACAGTGATAGTCACCATAGATATCCTGTTTGAGGCAGTGGTAGATAAGAAGAAGCTGCCCATGTATTTCAGTGAGATGTGACTCTTGAGCACCGTAGGGTTGGTTAGCTCTTCAACAAGCATCTTTTGAAGTGAAATATCCATGGGAAAACTGAGCCACTTTATAGCTAAGGGAGTGGGTGGAATGGGATCATTGAACTTGGTGCTTTGTACGGATGAAAGATAAACCCAGCATGGTGACACTGCTGAGCCAGAGCAGGTCCACTTTTGATTTGGGAGAAACTGGCTAAGTGAAGGCAGGGGAGCTCCCTGTGGAAGAGCCATTCTGAGTGGACTAGAACTAAGGCATGAAGTCAAGGAAGTTAATTAAGTAACTGCTGAAGCTTAGCCTGTTAGTCAAATAAAGACAAAAACAAGGACAAAGTGTAGGAAGCATTCACAGAGGGAGCCACAGATTCAAACAGTGGAACAGCAGCATGTCCCTGTGTGTGTGTTTGTACATGGGGGGGTCTTGCATTACCCAGCAGGTGATGGCCAAGCAGATTCCCTGTGGCCTGCACAGGCAGCTATGCCAACAGCACAGATCCCACTCTGCTTTTCCAAGGCTGAGGCGGCAAAGCTGGCCGCACAGGCAGTCTTACAACGCACAGGCTGTTCTCAAGGGAGGTATTTTGATTTGAGTGACCTTGTAAAATATAAGTCCTGACTCTCCTATGGAGCAAGCTGCCCATTCAGTATAAGAGATTACTGATAACTTCTGAATTGTTGGGCTGCTCCCGTAAATATGAGAGTAAGTGGACTATGTGCGTACCAGGAAATCGTGAGCCTAAACTGTCATTAAATAACCCCCTTGAGTCCCTAAGGTTGGAAGTGGGTGGGCAGGGTGTTTAATCACACCTGAGGAGATCACCCAGGTGAGTGGTCACACATACAATGAAATATGTAATACATAATGTATGTAGTACATTTACTTAACACATAATGTATGTAATAGTGTTGGGCCCATCCATAGCTATATCACAGCAGCATTCATATTTAACTGCATCTGCCCCTTGGTTAGAACAGAAGATCCTGTGATCTCAGCTTTCCCTCCTAATTGCAGGGTATGTTTCCTCTGCGACCTGCAGAAGAATTGTCCCACAGCAGTGACACCAGTCCTGGTTCCCAATTCAGACAGCATTCAAAACTGGCCTGGAGCCCAATGCACATTTCTGTTGAATGAGTTCACGTGACATAAGATCTATGCCAACTCTGCTTTTATATCAGTTTCAAGGCCAGTCCCAGCAACAGAGGTCATACCCAACCCGCAGATAGGGGGGAACCTCAGCCAGCACAGATACTGTTTGGACTCTTCAATAACTTCTGGGCTAAACCATAATCAGCTGAGCATGTTTACGCATCATTTTTACCCAGCACTAGGAGCCTTACAGCCATGCTGACCAGAAACTCTCTGCCTAATATTGCTGCTGGTAGTGCATGGACCCTCCTGTGCATCAGGCACTCCTGGTGTGTGGGATCTGTGTGGCTTCACTTCTTGTTTTCTTGAATGCCACAGGCCAAAGGGAGTAGCAGACAGAAATTCAACCATCAAGGACAATAGCCAGCAGGAGTTTCAGTGAGTTTGGGCAGGTCTGACAGGGAGCGTAGAGCTCAGCACAGACTCCTTTCCCAGGTGGATGTACACAGGTGATCTGTTGGGCTGATCCGTATTTCCAACAGGCAGCAGAGCCATGCCCAAAGCAAAATAAATCTGACAGATACTGAGCAGGGAAAAATTCACTGCAGGTTCCCAAACTCTGACATTATCAAGAACATCTTGTAACACCTGTGTGTGCTCTGAGATAATTACAGGTAGCAACGGTTAAGAGGAAAGCTTTTAAGTAAGTTATATGATAGCACCCATGAACTTTGTTTAAACTTCTCTCTGCACTGTGGTTTTCTTGGAGTTCCCAGAAACAGTGAACTCTATGGAAAAATAATCTCGAAAAAGTAATCTTGAAAAATAGGATCTGCTATATGAAACTGTTGCATTGCAAGTGAGAAGCCGAAACATGTCCGAGAAGTTTCAGAAGCTCCAATGGAATGAGCCAAGGTTTTCTAAGCAGACACCAGGAGTGATCAGAGACACAGGCTGAATGAGAGGGTGCAGAAATGCCATGTCCCCATGGATGCCATATGGAGGTGGTGGCAGTATTAGTTGTGATTTAGCAGCCAACGATGCTGAATTTCAGCATCATTTATCTGTACCTGAAAGTGACAGCTACTGGATGAGCAGTTGTGCTTCCCCTCACTTCTGTGACCTCCTTAGTCCCCTTCTGGGGACAAGACTTTCCTGCTCCTGTGGCATGGCAGCTGGCCAGGAACCTGTGCTCAGGTGGTACCCCACCACAGCATGGTGACCCCTGGTGATGCAAACCCCTGCTCTGACCCTCGCAGCTCCTTGTGAGTTCAGAGTGATTTTTGCTATTAGAAAGATGCAACTCTGCCACTTTGGCTGATGCCTGTGTGCACATGACCTCTCACAGGGTTTTCTGTCCATCCCTGCATGTCCTTTGTTTTCTCCTTGATCCCAGGGTCACACTGCTCACATGTTGTGTCCCCATGAAAGCTCATTGCATTTTCCTTTGCCTCAGGCCTTGTCTTTTCTCAGGTTTCCACTCACAAACCATCACCTCAGCTGCCCCTTGGAAGCACACTGTGCCACCTTGCACTGTCTGCTGCCACTGCCAGCCACCAGTGTGGCACCACAGAACCGCAAGGAGCCTTAGCCAAAGGCAGGTAAACCCAGGCACACACACATGTGTAGCCATGCATACAGTGTTTGTTCTTTCCTCTGAGAAAAACGAGTGATAAAGGGAAGCCCATTTCTGCCAGGAGAGCACTGGTTGCATGCCTGACCTCAGCGACTGTGTCATGGGCACCACAGCAGCAGATGTGGTGTAAGTAGGATGCTGGTACAGCTGCTTCCCTGTCATGCCTCTGATGTCATTTTCCCCTGCACAAGAGTCCAACTTCTGAAATACTGCCTGCAGGGAGAGTGCAGGGGAGACCTCATGGGCACTCATGGCTTTTGTGAAGACAGACTTCTTTTTCTACCGTGAGGTTGTGGCATGGCATCACAATCCTGACAGTCAGAGCTGCCTGCTGAGCTGTTCACAGGAATGACCAAGGAAAAAGGACACCTCCTCCCTTCTTAGCCCATCAGGAAGCCCTTCTTCTCTCATGGCCTTTGGAGAGGGTCTAACCCGGGCTTTCCTTCTGCTAGGAGCCTTCAGAAGGGGCTGCAAACCTTACTCAGCTTCTCTGTAGTTACTCTATGGCTGCAAAGGAGGAGTTGAAGGCTGCAGCAGCAGGGAAAAGGATGTCTGGATGCCAGTGTGAGCTGTGGTGGTGAGGATGGAGCCATTTGTGGCTGCCAGGGTTTTGGGGAAGGTGGCACAGTGGTTCCTCTGCCTCAGGAGCAAGTGGAAGTGATCGATGCAGAGCCAGGCATTCCATGGAGACTATCACGTTCCCCTCTGCCCCCTGACTTGTCCCAGCTCTTTCATGTCTCCTCAGGGTCTGCAGAGCTGTGGGTCAGCAGCTCTCCCATGGGTACCTGGACCTGCATTGTCATTGTGCCAGCTAATCTGTACCCTCTGTGCCTGCTGCCTGCTTTGCACATCTTTCCCTTAGACCAGCTCACATGGATGCATACTGTTTTAAGCAAATCTTTGTTCCACAAGGTGCTCTTTGCTCTCAGCAAGGCCAAACCCACCCATAGGCAGGGAGAGAAGCAGAGGCAGCAGTAAATACCAGCCTCGGACAAGAAGAAACCAAGGAGCCCTGGTGAGAGTGAGCAGAGCCAGCCAGCCACCCTGCAGCAGAGCATACTGACAGCAGGCAACACTGTGTCCTCCCAAGCCCTTTTCCTTAACCAACTTCATCCCCTTCCAAACAGGCTGTCCTGTTTGCTCTTAACCCCTGACCCCAGTTTTGCTGGTTTGCAGTGGTATCTGGTATCTCTGGTATGACAGCACAGACTATATCCTCTGCACTTTCCACCTGGGTCATCAATTCCTCTAAACTGCTGCTTCCCTTTTGTGGGAGGCAGGGCACTATTCACTGGGGGACAGTGAAGAGTGCTATTCTAAGTACATAAGCTCACATCCCTTAGTAAGGGAAAAACTCTCCTTCCCAAGATCCTTTGCAATCCTCCATGTTTTCAGGATTCTCGGGACTCCATTTCCCAGAAAGCTTTGCGTTGCCCCTGTGTCCCCTGGGATGGGTCACCCTCCCGTCGTGCGAGACCCTGGGGCTATAAAAACCACCACGTGTGTTCATTCAGGGTCTTCCACATGGCATTACTATCAAAACAGCAATAAACATCTAAGAAGCCTAGCCTCAGGAGATCCTTATTGTTATTGTCAGTAGGTTATATCTCAGGCAGCAGATATAGCATCCATGAGTCCACGTGGGGAGCAGGAAGGGACTGAGCAGGGGATGTGGCGGTGGCGGCGGCAGCAGCTGAATGGGGGAGGCACTGGGACCCAGCAGTTGGAGGCACAGTATTGCTACTGTCAAACAGCGGTAGTTATAGTGATCTCAGAACTGCGGGAAAACCGAGACCCCCCAGACCATGAGTGAAGGCCCTGCCTTGCCAGGCGGGAGCACCCCCGCCCCCACTCCAACCCCTCCCTTCGCAGGAGTCCATCAAACCCTCAGATCTTAGAAATAACCGAACACTTTACCCTTTCATCATATACTTAATCCTCCTCTTTTCTGCCGTTTTTTATGTTGCTACTTTACAATTTCTCATGTAGTTATTTTGTTTGTGTAGGTGCAGGTGAGAGTTGGCCTTTTGCCATCATGCTCTAAAAAAGTAAGTTGTGATGGGTTAGCAAGGCCAGGCAGGATGGGGCTCTGAGCAACTTGGTGACATCTCCACCTATGGCAGGGAGACTGGAACTAGGTGATCTTTAGGGTCCCTTCCAACCCGAGCCATTCTGTGATTTGATGATGCTGTGACAGCCTGGAGGCGAGCGAAGGTTTGTCTGTCCCAGGTATGAGCCTGACAATCTCTGTGGGCACTGTGGGTGTTAGACCCACTGCCTGGTGAACAAATCTGGTGTGGCACCACCACAGCATGCACACAACAGGAATAATTTTACTATTTGTCACTCCTGTACTTTTTTTTTGCAAACACAGAGTATTTTCTGACAAAAGCGTAGGAAAGCAGAGGTGAAGTCAGAGAAATCCAGCTTGCCTTTCCAGGGGAATGGCTTAGCACAGGTAACACAGGCTGCTGTTGCTTGGGGTTTTGCAGGGAAAAATAAATGCAGAATCATCACAGGTTGGTTGAGGTTGGAAGACACCTCTGAAAATCACCTGTTCCAGCCCCCTCTACTCAAGTAGGGCCATCTAGAACAGGTTGCCTGGGATCACTCCCGCATGGCTTTTGAGTATCTCCAAGGATGGAGACTCCACAACCTCTCTGGGTCACTTGTTCCAGTGCTCAGTCACTCTCACGCTAGAAAGATGTATCCTGATGTTCAAAGGGAACATCCTGTGGTTCAGCCTGTGCCCAGTGCCTCTTAAAACATGTTTCTTAAGAATGTGCTTTAATCCCTTTCTGGCAAAAATTCTGCAGTCTCTGTACACAGAAGTCTGGACACAACCTGAGTCAATGAATCTCTAGAGAATCTTGGCACAGTATGAACTAACAGGGATCACAGCTGGGACTGTGGTTGCAAAGCCTGAGGTCTCCTTATGTTGGTCACAAGGCTAGAGTTTCCTCCTGGACTGTTGGCTTTATGGAACAGGACAGGAATGGGAGGAGGGATTTTTCATATTGTACACACAGAGGTTTTCAAGTTTCTGGTTTTGTCCAAGGGCAAACAGGACTTTCCTAAAAGGTATTCTCAGAGGACGAAAAATTGAAGTGGAGCAGAATAATATAAGAACAAAGCATTATGTTGTTATAAGTAATTGTGGCAAAAAACTGGCTAGAGCCTAATTGTAATTAATTTAAGATTTATTAGCAAGCGGCAGAAAGCAAAAATCCACACGGGGTGCTCGGGGGAGCCTCTGCTCTGCCAAACGGTGCACACCTTGGCCTTGAAAAGTCTCAGCTTTTATACTTTTCTTTTCTTCTGGGTCTACGTATGATTTCTGTTGTACTTTGCGTCTGCGCGTCTGTGTTACTAGGGGGTCGTTTTCTACTTCTTGGTGGTCGTTGGGCTGAAGGCTCGAAGTCTTCTTCACATGTCTTCTGGGTCTTATGCAACCGGGGGTGATACATTGTTTCTCCTTTCGGCTGCCGGTATGATAACATTCTTCCCGGCTCCCACAAGGTCAGTGATTTACACAAAGCATTAAGCAACTTGAACAGTCTCGTTAACAAACCTTTATCATATCTTCTAGTGCATTCTTAACTATACACAGCTTGTGAAGGAATCTTGACTATAAACAGCATGTAAAGGGAACAAAGGCTACTCTGATCACTCTCTGTTCTCTCATGACCGGTTTAAATGAACAAACATTAAACCTAACTTATTACAATGTGATGGGAAAACCAAGAGAGAAACTTCCTTGGATATAGAAAAAATGGTGAAGGATTAGCTGGGAACACCTTAGACTTCCAGAAGGTAAACAAGGATCATCCTTGTTGAAAGCTGACATACTGCTTGGCTAGTGCTACCTGTCTGAGCAAAAGCTGTTACCAGGAAGAATGTGAATGAGGCATTCCTGCTACTTTAGTATAAATTGCCATTTTAATTACGCTGCTGAAAGGAAGGAAGAAGAATGATTTTGAAGCAGAAGGACGTTGGTGAAGTTGCCTTTAAACCTCCCTCAGGCTGGGATGAAGGCTGGGAGAGTGACAGCCAGGACCTGCCAAGCGTGAGGTGTGTGACAGACAGACTTCTTCAGCTGCACAAATTGCTCCAATGTGTGTATCCCCTTGTATCCCTGCTCCACCAGCATGTGCTGGATGGGCAGTGAGTCTGGGATAGGCTCTGCTCCCCCTCACCC
Source organism: Pomatostomus ruficeps (assembly GCA_013400735.1). Lineage (NCBI taxonomy): Eukaryota > Metazoa > Chordata > Aves > Passeriformes > Timaliidae > Pomatostomus > Pomatostomus ruficeps. The sequence continues at coordinate 53,799 of VYZT01035396.1, forward strand.
CATGGGAAGGTGGTGAGGTCTGCAGTCCTACTGTAGATGAGGAGAGGATGAAGTTCGTGCTAGTGCCTGCTCGCTATGCAGGAACATAAACATCTCCTTGGCTCCTCTGGCCCAGGAGCAGTTTGCTGTTGTACACAGGACTGGAGGAAGATAGTAATTTGAGGGGTCAGGATGGTGCCAGCTGCTCTACTGAGGTATATAAGGAAATTACATGGTAACATTGCTCTTTTCATTTATTAAACAAAGTAAATAATTTTTGCTTTTCTTCAGCTATCATTTTGCTAAAAATACCATATGAACTAATCCTCTAAATAATCTTGTCAGGGTTTGGGATACTGTTCTTTTTTTGTTTGGCTCTCTGTGTTGGAATTTTTCCCCATTCTAGTTGCTGGGGGGTATAATGGGCAAGTGATTAGTTGCTTGGAAACCTTAATGGTGGGTGATTAAGAAGGGACAAAGACTTGGCTCGGAGATGGGTGCGGCTGGCTAGCCTTATCTGGGATTCCCTGATAGCTGGGATTTTTTTTTTTCCTCAGAGGGGGGCAGGGATACTGGGACTGGGACTAGAAAAAAAGAGCCAAGCACAGCTGAAGGGCACCTTCTTCGCTCCTGGACACCGAGAGGAGAGGGACTGCTTGGAGCTCCAGAAAGACTCTTCCTCCACCCGTGGGCTTCTGTTTTCAGCTGCGTGTTTTCTACCAACTCTCCATTGTCCGCTCCAGTGTCTCGAGGGAAGGAAACTCAGGATTCCCGAGCCCCTTTCTTCCCCTCTCAGGGGAGTCATCGCACCCTCCCTACGCACCGGGAGCNTATATATATATATAATATTAGTAAAGGACTGTTATTCCTCTTTTCTCATACCATTACCTGAAAGCCTCTTGATTTCAAACTTTTGCCAATTCGGAGGGAAGGGGGTTGCATTCTCCTGTTCTGGGGGAGGCTTCTGCCTTCTTTAGCAAGTGCCTGTCTTTGAAACCAGGACAAATCTTTTCATAAAGTTCATCTCTGAATAAGTCTCCTAAATCTAAATTTCAAGAAGCTGGCTGTTAGTCCAGGAACTTCTTGTTTACTGAAATTGGTCCGTTCCCCATGTCCTCATCTTGGTGCAGAGGAGCAGATAGGTGGGACTGGAAAGACTGGCTCCCCTGAAGGATGGATGGTGGGCCTGCACCCAAGGAATGCTACCCACCCTGGCAGCAAATTACACCATCCCAGATTCCCCATTCCATGGCAGCTGGCCAGCATGGAGCTGGGGGAGCAGTGGTGCCATCCCGTGCCTGTGGTTGATAATGCCCCTTCATCATCCAGTAGCCCCAGCTCTTGGCTACTGCATGGCTCCAAAGGTTGCACACCTTCTTCTGAGGCCAGCTGCCAATGGGACAACCTTGCAGCAGGAAGAACAGCCTTTTGTAGATGATACCTTCCAGTTCCCAGTGCCCAGGGAACTGCTGCAGTGTGGTGACACTGCCAAGGCCACGTCTCCAAGTTTCCTCATCACTGCACTTCCCTTACACAGGGTCCTCTGTTAAGGCCTGGGTTTGGTGACTGAAAGCTCAGCCTAGAAATACAGAAATCATCTCAGGGACTTTCTCTGCTACTAAGATCGTTTTACCTGGTCCAGCTCCCCATGATGCAGGTGTTACATTTTCCATCCAGTCACTGCAGATTTTTTTCATGAGAAAATGGATACAACTGCTGCACCCTTTTCAGATACACTCAGCTTTAACAGCCTTTTTTTCAGTTCATCTACTTGCTCAGGATTTTGGGATCTTAGACCAATGTAAACAATTCCTTCATTTTTGAATTTGTTGAATCATTCTTGCTTTGCGTCTCCACATCAGGCATTTACATCTTTATGGGTTTTTTTTCTTAAATACACTCAGGAACACCCAGTGGGGAAGGGAAAGTATAATAAATCCTGTGTAATAAATATACTGACATTTAAAATAAAATAAATGTTAAAACAGCTGAGTAACTGAAGTACTCTGTGGTAGGGCCACATAACCAAAAATGCCCATTTTAAGTAGTATTTTAAGAGCTGGATCATGAACAGCGAACATGTTCGTCCAGCTAAATGGCCTGAGGAGAGTAGTCTGGCCCCTCTTCCTATTAATAAAGCATGCTAATAAAGCAGAAGGTGAGAACCCAGCTGTGAAGAATTCCTTTGGCTTGGTATTGTGCAGCTAGGACAAAGGACACATTGTTATAGCAGAGATAAACTACAAAAACTGAGTGAACTATAAATAGATTGTAACCACTAAGGGTTTCCAAAAACAGCTCCAGGGAGAATAGAGAAAGGCCCCGAGGAATTACTAGTTCCCATCCATCCTTCCAGGATGACTTGAACTTTCACTGGTCCATTTGGAGTATGCTGGGTCTCTGCTGCTGCTCTGAATTCACTCTGATCCTGCAGCTTTTTTAAATTTCTGAAGAGCTGTTTCTCACTTCTTTTTCAGTGGCATTAAAAATAATTTACTATTGTCTTGGAAAGACAGAAACAAGAAGTCTGTTGAGATTAAATAATTTTTCACATAAATATGAAACGTATATTAATTCTCCCATGTGGATCAACTAAATGTTAAGGCTCATGGGGTATTTTGAACCTGAATTGTCTTCTACATTAGATCATACTGCTTCTACCCAAAGTTGCCCATAAGGTGAACAGTAGTGGTCTAGGGGAATTTCTCTGTTACTTTCTTCTCATATGTATGAATGCTGGCATTCTTGTTACACTGGCCACCTTACTGATCTTTTACATTCCTGGGAGTTCTCAGCAAAAAAAAAAAAAAAAAAAAAAAAAACCAAAAAAAAAAGGCTTGTTGGGAATACTGAATATTAAAGTAAAATTGAGAAACAGTATGGAAGTAGATAATAGAGTCTAATGTTAAAAACCCTGCAAGGAGTTTCATGGGGTTTTATTTTCTCCTTTTTTTAAAAATTAGAATTCCCCCTTCAGAAATAGCTAGGGAAGTATATAGCTAGAGAGGAGCACTCTCAGAACTGTTCATTGCACTGTCACCATTCTTGATAAGATTTAAAAGTTTCACCCTTATTCTCATAAAATGGATTTAGAAACTTTTATGCAAAGTCCTTTTCTTAGTATTCAGAAATGTTGGCTTCCAAGCTTAATGGAAACTGAGTCATATGGGAGGGATGTGCAACAATGAGGAATCACAAACAGAACCAACGTGATTTTTTCTGACTTTTCAAGCAGAACTTGAGGCACGTGCAGCTGAGAGAGGAAGCAACCTTGTGATTTACACCTGTCTGATAACATGAGAGGGAACATTTTCATTTTATTAGGCCTTTACACCCATCTCTGGAAGTATACCTTGTTTGTTCTGTTGTGTAAAATATCCTCTGGTGAACTTGGCTTGCCTTATCTTATGGCTGAAATGCTTGCTTATTCTGAGTCATTAGGAAGGATCCTGATAAACATGCTGTGGAATTATGGCATATTTATCTGAACAGGAAGGTAGAGCCTGGTGTAACCTCGTCACTGGCCTCCAGGGTAACCTGGTGAAAAGAAAAATGATGAGGGAAGTCACATATAGACTATGAAAACAGGTGTGTAGCAACCCTTTTTCCTCTGGCTGCCTTTCCTTCAGCTGGCCTTGAAAAAGCTGATGAGCCCTTTTGGTTCCCCAGCCTGTCTCAGATCCTGAGCTGAAATCCTGGCAAGCAGGTGTTCCTACACGTGCGTGGAGAGACATGTTCCTGCTGCTTTCCCTCAGTATGCTGAAAGTCAATGAGGAAGGCTGTCATCTGCAAGCACCCAAATGTCTGATACCTGATCTTCTCCAACAGGCAAAGAGAAGCAGAATGCAAGCACTGTGGGGGTGAAACAGCACTGGGTTTGGGTAATAAAGCACAGGCCCAGCAGGATCCCATTTGCCTTGAGCAAAGATTGCTTCACCCCAAGAAAGAGCCTGTGCAAGGAGAGGTGTGGGGTGTCAGGGAGGGACACTGGGTGGTTGCAGAGGGGATGAGCCTCGGGGAGCCCCGGGGGCTGTTGGCACTTAAACCACATGTGACCCCCACCTTCTGCATCTTGGCAGCGGGAGGAAAATCTCAGGGTGTGAGAATGAGCACATGCTGCAGGTTTAGGATGGCTTGCTCAAAACTGTAGACATAGGCTGTCTTCCAAATGGTCACTACTGGTTAGATTTTTCCTATCCTGTGAAGATAGAAACAGGATTTTGCTACTGTTTTGCTTTTCCTTTTACTCTCCATGATTTTTTCCCTCATTTCAATTTTCCCTTCTTTCCCCATGTCTCTATTTTCCTCTGCTGTTTCAGTTGCTGTCTTAGCAATGAATACAGATTCCCCTGGTTGTTGTATTCTACAGTTCCAAGTACTACATTTATTTATATTTGTTCTTGGGATCAAGATGGTAAAAATAGCTTACAGTCCATGGAAATAGTGAGGGAGGGGAGTATACTGTATTGTGCATTTCTTTAATGGATTGCCAAAAGGTGGAAACCCTGTTGATTGGAGTTGACTTTTCCCATGTCTCAAATTCAGCCTACAGCTCGCTAAGTTGATCTGGAGGCCTGGGAAAGGACATTGCATTGAGTACATTTGCCACCTTTTAGAAAGAAAAAGAGGAAATCTGGAAGAAGAGGAAAGGGGAGATAAAAGAAGAAGATGAAAGTGGGTGTGAGAGGAAGAAGAAAAATTAATAAAGTGAAGGGAAAAAAGCCAACAGCAACAAAAGCCAAAATACAGGAACTGTCAGAGAAAAAGCTACATGTAATTTAGTGTCCTGACCTGGAACGTAATTGTACCGTGTGTGGGAGAGGGGAGCCTCAGCATCTCTAATTGCCCCATAAAGAGGTCTCTCTCTGATCTTTAAAAATCCACTGTTTTTTAAATCTCCCAAACTGAGCTCTGTTAACCTTTCTAATTTCTGCCATCTTCTGCTGTGAACCAAGCCTTGCCATTAATATCTGTGCAATGGCTTTGATCTGCTACTGCTTGGTTCCCTATTGCAGTCTCTGCTGTGGGGTCACCAGTGAGCAGAGGCTCAAGTAGTCCCCAAATGCAGGGCTGTGGAGATCCCCACCCCTCCTCCTGGCTTGGAGAGTGGAAGTAAAGGTTGGTGTAGGTAGTCTCCAGGCCCTGGGTGTGAAGCTGACTGGTTTGCACCCCTGCTGCTTAGGGCTACCTACTCTTAGCAGCTTTGTCTGGGGGACAAATATTTGGTACAATAGGAAGCTGCCTCAAGCGAGACAACAAGCAGGGTGGATGATTGCTGCCCAAGCTTGGTCACAGGCACTCTTTCATTTAGCAAGAGGCATGTGTCTGTACGGATCTTAAACCTACGTCATGGTTTTCTGCATAACTTTATCATGGAACTGCGTAACTTTATCAGTGCTGTTACATAGGATGGTGCCCTCAAGTGCCTGCAAGCTGGGTGATGTCACAGCCCCACTGCTGACAGTGTTCCAAGAAGGACTTTGAGGTTTTTAAGTGATTATCTGATGCACTGGTAGAGGTTATCGAGGGTGTTGCAGTAAAGTTTTAACTTCCCAGGACTCAGTCAGAGTAGGTATTGATTGAAATGTCTCATGCTGTCATTCAGGCACATATAACTGGTAGTCTAGTGCCACATGTGTACAGGGAGTGTACGTGCCTTCCTCTCTAGACTACATAATTTTTGTTCCGTGTTCAAAATAGCTGTGACATTTGGGCTGCTAAACAGAGCTCCAACTGAAGCTTGTAATTGTAATTTAATTATACTTGTATATCTCTTTCTTCTCTGCTCCCCTTTCATCACCACTTCTGCATCTGCTCTTTCCCTGGCTTCTTCCCTTTACACTCGTCCCCCTCCTTCTTTCTGTTTTCCACATCTATTTTTACTGCTCCTGCCCTTCTCATCAGTCAATATCTTTCTTGGTTTTTCCCAGTATCAAAGAGCATCATTTTTTACTGTATGCATAGGAATATTTAAAGTTATGTTTATTTAAAATGATGACCCAGAGAACTGTTCTCAAAGATTTAAAGGTATTCTTTCATGAGCTTGCAGTTACAGGCTTTGTGTACAAACCCATCATCGTCCTGTTCTTAGATGTGCTCAGCTGTCACAGCATGTGAAGCTGAAGTTCCAGGAAAACCATGCAGAAGCTAGGAATTGTTTGCTGTGGGATAAATACACTAATGCACACTCTCATGCATCTGTCACTGGAATATTTTAGAGTTCTTTGACAAACTGGAGTCTTGCAGTACACTGATATGGTGGCAAATACTGATAAGCTGGTTTTGGACAGAGAACTTGAAGTACAGGTTAACACTGAGAAACCAAGGTTGCTATGACATCACGTATGCCGGGCAGTGGAAATTATTTTACTGAATGAATCTTTGCCAGTGTGACCAGCAGGGTAGCTGCAGGGAATTTTAGGGAGAATCCCAGATGTCCTCTGCCGTGACCTTAGGGCTGGTCTCCCTCAGGCTTTCTGGCTTCTGGTCTGACAGACTGTGATGAATGTGCTGTTCATGACCAGAGCATAATGGACAGGGATGTGTGAAATTTGGACAATGGGCTACTAGACCATACTCTCTTTTAGGAAAGAAACTCCAGAAGCAAGGTTGCAACAGTGGACTGAATTCTCCCTCAACTGACTTTGGTCTAGCTCCACTGATTGGCAAAGAGGTGGCCGCAGTAATTACACCAATGGATTTCTGAAACAAGTGGAATGCTGGGCACAGCTACGTTGGTGCATGGCATGCAGGGGACAAACCCTCATGATTGAGAGTTGATCTAATATTCTCTAGTGTAATAGCAGAAGGTGTCCCTGCCCATGGCAGAAGGGTTGGAAGTAGGTGATCTCCAAGGTCCCTTTCAACCCAAACCATTCTATGATTCTATGGTAATATTCAACAGGGATAAAACTATTTTTTTATTGGGGTAAGGCGTGAAGAGCAGTGGGTGTTTAATACACCCTTGACTGGATCTGTGAGAGCAGCACACAGCCTGATTATCAGGCTCTGTCCCCATTTCTTGTCTTTATGGTGTTCCCTATATAGACAATCTCCTCCCCAGACACTGGAAGATGTCAGAATAAACATATCACCTTCGACATCTCAGCATGATTGACTTTCCAGTCAGCACTCTTGGGATAAAAGTATTTCTCTTGTTTGAGACTAGCCATCAGAGTGTTCCTCATCTCCACCTGGACCCAAAGATGATACATTCATGCCTCTAGGCTTGAGTACTACAAAATAACATAACCAGACATCAAACCAAATTCCCTCAAAAGCATATTCTGATGGAAGCACAGGAGTGCACCCACCTAGAAATCTGCATCTTTGCTGAGCTCATACCACAGCATCAGTTTTCATGCCAGATAGCCTGTAGAGTAATCAAAGCCTTCCTTGATTTGCACCTGTTTTTAAAACTGTACTTTGTTTCAAAACCGTAGACACCCGTAGTCAAAGCTGTAGGTAACCAAAGACAAGGGATTACAGGAGACATCTTTGATAGATGCTCTCTCTGCTCTTTCTCCCAAGAGAATAGAGTTGCCATGGACCTCATGATCCTGAGGTTCAAAAAATGTCACAATTGCATCTCTGATTTGATTCATGGTGTTCTGCACAAAATGAGCTTACACGCACACAAAATGCACCCTGGTCCCGGCTCCCTCTTCCCTTCCCCCCCTCCTCAAACAGCTGAGTAGAAAAGTGAGATAACTTGTTTTCCATTCATTTTTGAGACAGAAACACTGTCATTTCCCTTTTAAATATTTGAGAGACTTTGTGGAATTAAATGTAACAAATTAAAGCCTTCTTGAAAAGCTAGCTCAAACTTTAAGAAAAAATCTTGGATTTTGGACTGTTGCAGTTTGTGACCCTCACTTTATTTATACTACTGAAAGAAAAGGCTCTTGTGAACTAAGTGTATATAGATGCTGAAGTAGTGCCTTGGAGAAGTAATTAAACTTTGCCAGTATTTATTTCTGTTTGTGTAAGGAAAGACTATAGGTCTTTTGAAACAACTTTCTTCCTGCCCCTGCCATCCTGCAGAGAGTCTGCATCATTCACCGATGCTTTTTGCAACAGCTTCTGTGCTCTTTCCCATTAACTCTCAGCTTTATCCTTGCACCCATTAATTTACCGCAGCCGCTGCGGGAGCTGCCCTTTGCGGCTCGCCCGTCCCGGAGGAGTTAACCGGGTTTATTACACAAGCTGTTTAACATTCGGGATTAATAGGAACTGCACGCCTGTGCATTCCCACAATCTGTTTGTTCGCCGTGGCTCGCACTCCTCCCCGGCTGTGTAAGCCCGGTGCCACTTGTCATGCCCTGAGTGTCCCCGCGTGTGCCTGGGCGTGTGCCGGGTGCGCTCTGCATGTCCGCCCGCAGCCCTGCCCGCTCCGGCTCCGCTCATGCCACCGGCAGCGCCGCACGCCCGCCTGCCCCCGCGTCTGTCTGCCCGTGTCTGTGTGTCTGTGCGTGTCCATGAGAAGAGAGGAGCGAGGGGAGGCGAGACCGTCACTTCTGTAGGAAGTGCCAGCAGCCGAAGTGAAGTGTGAAAGAAAACTCTGCCATTTCTCGGGCCGCCGCAAGTGGACAGACCACCTCACATAATGCCATCTTTTGATGAGGTTTTGAAGGAGGCTGGGGAATTTGGAAGATTTCAAAAGAGGGTCTTTTTCCTTCTTAGCCAGACAGGCATAACGTTTTCTTCCCTGTTTGCCAGCGTGGTTTTCCTTGGGCGGGCACCGGACAACTTCTGGTGCAGGATCCCCGGGGCAGCTGAATTAAGTGAACAATGTGGCTGGACACTGGAAGAGGAACGAAACTTCACGGTACTGCCCCTGCACCCGGGGAACGAGTCCATCAGTGGGGAGTGCGAGAGGCTGGATGTCACTTGGGACACCTCTGTGAGTTGCACCAGCCCCCTCGCTCGCTATGGCAATCGCAGCACGGGCAACCTGCCCCTCGCCCCTTGCCACGGTAACTGGGTATATGAACAGCCCCACTCATCCATCGTCAGTGAGGTAAGGAAAACACCCATCCTCTAATCGGTGGCGTCTGTCCTGGTGTGGGATTGCAGCGGTAAAATGGGATTGGCAATGCAAGGGTTGTTGCTCTGCTGGCTGGATTTCCTTTCCAGATTTATTTAGAGTCACGAGCAAATCAGGACAATGAATATGATCAAGTGCCAGCATCAAGCTTTTAGGGAAAGGTGAGCTGATATGAAAGGTGGCTGTTCAAAGCCAAGTGCCCACACAAAGTCAAATACCCTGCAGAGATATTACTCTGTCTGTAGAGGAATGTCAGATTAAAACAAAGAGTTAAGTCCTTGCAGCTGAAGCTTCTGGTGCTCAGTTTCAGGACAGCAACTTTGGTGGTGTAAACCCAAGTGTACTCTATGACCTGGATCAATGTAGATTATCTCTTCTTTGTATTTCCAGTATTGAGTATTTAAGTTTGCAGGTAATAAAAAACAACAGGTGGCAGACTGCCTATCTGAGATCTGGCAGGAGTCAGCAGAAGTGATTGTGCTTACTAAAGAAAAAAAAATAAACACATTTTTGCCCAAAGCTAACATTCAGCTTTTCCTGAATATCAGTGTCAGAGAACAGCAGGCTATTATCACTAGTGGTAAGCACTGTCAAATGCAGTGATTTTTTAAATGAGGCTGCCAAAGGCCATTGAAGATGCTTTCCTAGGAGATCCTCTGTGTAATTTGTAATTGTGCCGTGGATGTGCTGTGGTCTGGCTCCAAAATACAGTCTGCACACTAGGAGTGTGTATTTTAGGGTCATTCTGACAGCAATTATCACTCATGCAGTGATGAAAAACACAAAGTGCGCTTAGAGGGATTGGCTCAGAAATAATCAGGGTGCACTGCAAAATGTGCCAGCACAGCTGAGGGCTCTGGTTCCTCTCTGTCTCATGAGCCTTCCACTGAGGTCTTTAACTGAGTGCTTGCACTGGAATTGTGTCCTCCGAAACAGTGCAGGGCACAGCAGGCAAAGCCCTGAGCAAACACTGAAAGGAGATGCCTATCGTATCATTTCTATTCACCATCCTTCTCCCATCCAGCTGGGACTGCTGTATTCACTTGCTGGCCTCAGGCTCTCCAGAGCAGCAGATTTCTTCCTTGAGCACTGCATGCAACTTGAGCAGTTTAGCCAGGCTTTATGCTCAGGACAAGAGAAATCAGAGCACCTGACTAGCCCTTGAGCAAAGGTTCAGAACTGGCTTTTGTGTGTGATCAGTGAAATCAAAGCTGCTCAGAGGGCTGCAAATGACATGCAGGGAGCTGGTGTCAAACTTTGGTCCCTAATAATGACATATCTCTGCCCATGTTGGCAGTGGAAGGCAGAGCTGGGTGGGTAGGAGGACAAATGGTGCCTGGGAGCTGGAGCCTGGCTCTGGAACAATCCATGGGACATGGACGTGGTGGGAAGTTTATACTGCTGCCTCCAAGGTACCTCTGCTGGGAGACTGCGAGGAGTTGGACCTTAAAAACAAAAATATAGAGATTCCCTTTCTGTAGTCGCCCCTTGTTTTTTCCCCTTCTGCCTAGCTATAGGTGAAAGCATGTAGGTTGTGTCCACAAGATCATGCCTAGAGTCTGTTTATGGCAGCACTTTGTGTATCTAACAGAGTCACTGTGATTTTCCAGCAGTGGTGGATACAGCCATGGGAAAAGGAAACCAGTATTTGTCTTGCAGCAGTAAATGGGAGTGAAAGGTTCAATGTTCTTGAGCAAATACCTCATCCGTCTTCACTTTCTTCCTCTTCTCTGCTGGGGAGACCCTTCAGGGCCAGGGAGGGGAGAAGGGATGAAGGAGTGCTTGGGCAAGCACTCCCCACCTGTGCTCCTGAAGGTGCATATTGGGAAAACCTTGGAGTAACAGTCTGCAAGGAATGACAGGCTGGGACTGTCTCTTCCCTGTGCCAGGGCAGCAGGTCCCACCACTGGTGTCACCGTGACTCCTAGAGGCACTCTTGCTGGCCAGGTCCACCTCGGATGGAGGCTGCTGGGCTGTGACCTGTGCCACTTGGAACCTCTTCCCAGTTTTGCAACATTTTCTGGGATAAATTATGTCCCATGAGGCTTGATTTCTTCATCTGGAAAGGAAGCTTGTGGCATGCATGTCCTGACTCAATTGCTCTGAGATCAGCTACTTAAAGGGGCTTGATATCTTATTAATGAGTTATATATCCAGCAAAGACCATTTAAATCCCAGATTTAATTTAGTCTCTTTTCAATCAGCTGAGTCTCTAACAAACCGTGACTCAATTTAGGCTCTGTTTAATTAGGTCACTAAAGATTTCTTTTCTTATCCATCTACTTGTAAATGCTTCATTTCGTCCATGTGTGCAGAAATGTTCCTTTCAGCTAAAGATTTCTGGCATGTCTTGTTGAATCAACAGTGGAAGTGACCAGGGAGACAAAGTTAAAAGGATGAGTTACAAAACAGTCTCAGGATGTACATTCAGGGAGAAAGAGAGAGGAGGGCGGAAAGCGTCAGTGTACTGAAGGAGTTCTTCCAGGCCTATGCCAAGCACAGGTCCAGTGTGGATTTGCAGCATGACAGGGGATTCAGAGGCCAAAAGCAGGCATATAAAGCCTTCTCTGAGAAAACATGACATATCACACAGGAGGTCTGGCAGCCAAACCACAGGCTATTGCAATAAGTTCTGAGCACCCTTCAGAAGCTAAATCATGTGGCTGGATGGACTGATTTGTGAGGAATTATGAAATGAATAGCGTTGTGGTACTTGACTTCACTGCTCAAGTTGCTCACTGGCCATTCTCTCATCTTAGTTGTCTTATACAAAGGTGTTCACAGTAGCATCAGCAGAAAGAAGGGGGAAAGGGGGGTGTGTACTGATAAAAAGCACACACTTCTTTGTAAGTAGTAGTTAGGGTGCCTGCTGCATCACCTGTTGCTGCAGGACTCCCGAGACTCATCATTGGAGTACAGTGAGGTTCTGGGAGAACATACAGGACTTTACTCCTTCAGCATTTGAGGAGAAGAGCAAATTGTATTAAGAAATCATCACAGTAGAAACACATGGCAAAGCCAGTTACCTTGTTCTAGTGATGGGAAACATAGTATTGCTAAAGATTCCCTCTTAAAATCTTTTGGTGTCCAACGGGATCTGAGAACAAGTCCCTACTTCTCCAGGGACATGGCCGAGGGTCTCTGTGCTCCATTGCTTTAGGTCAGTGTTCTCTGTGAGGGCAATCCAAATTCAAGAAAATTGTCCCTGGTGCTGCACACACAGACCTGCATTGTGTTAGAGTTGAGCAAACCAGACCTGGGTTGACATCAAGGTTTTAAGATATCATTTTGAGACACAGCTGTGTCAAGGTGGTTGATCTGTGCAGAGGACCTTGGCCCAGTACAATCAGCTCCAGTTTAACTGAGCAAGTCTTGCACATCTCCTTGTGAAACAAAAAGACATGACCACATGCATCAACAGCAGGATGGGAATGCAGTGGCTTCTCAGATTTTTCTTGGAGAGCGAAGCTGAGGGGGTAAATTATCAAGGTAAATCAGTTCCTGGCTCATGCCAGCTGATGCCATCTGAAATGATGCTGGTCCCAGCAGGTGGCTGGCACTGCTCAGGAGGGAGGGCTGGAGACAGCAGCAGCTCTTAGAGGGAGGAGGGAAGGAAAGGGCTGTGTTTCTGTGCAGCAGATGGAGATGGAGAAACAACAGGTGTGCTGGAAGGCTGCAGTGGACCAGTGTATATTTCAGGCTGGTGCGTCTCGGGGTGGTTGGTGGGGGAAGGGGCAAGTGCAGTCCAAGCTACTTCTCTGTCCCGCTGTGGGGAGATAGAGAAGGCCAGCTGTGACCCATACACAGAAGCAGGCCGCTTCCACCCACCCGTGCCTGGGAGGGCACTGAATTCTCACCCACGTGTTCCGGATAGCTCACGCAGAGTCAGAGGCAAGGAGTGGAGGGCCCTCTCATATGGCAAATTCCAGCAAGGCTTTATTTCTGTTGCTGAAGGGCAGCCAGGGATGAAAGAGGGTAGAGGCCAGCATGGCCTGGACTCATAAAGGGTACAAACCGGGGGGTGGGGACAAGGTGTGGGGTCAGTACAATAGGATGGGGAGAGGGGTGGGGTCAGAGGTCTGCCCAGGTAGGCAGGGTCAGGTTACTGCTGTCTTAGCCCAAATCAGTGGGGGGGGTGAGAGGCTTTTCCCAGGGTATCTGGGTTTTCTCAGACTCTGGTGTCAGCCCACCACTGGAGGTCATCTTCACCCACCCCAACAGACCGGGGGACCACAACCTCATGCTCTGGCCCAGGGGTCTGGAGGGGAGCCCAGGTCACCCCCTGAGCTCTGTAGCACTTGAAACATAAAGTGTTTTGCCTACCAAGTCCTGCTGGGTAAGCCCTGGGAAGGACCCATGTATCCAGGATGTACCGAAGTCAATAAACTTAACTTATCCAGGAAACTGTGCTGAAGATGGGGTCATGGATCTTTAATACTGCTGGGCTTTGGCACTATGTACTTTTATCCTTGAGGAGACAAATATAGCACTTTGTGCCAGGGTGTCTGGAAATAGTGTGCAAAGGGATTTTCTTCACACATTTTTGGCATTGATGACTCCTCAAGTCATGGGCATGAGTTACAATTGCGACTGCCAGTGAAATGGCCTGAGGCGGTGGAGGAAAGGAAGAGGGAGGTCTGTGTGGTCATCAGCAGCTACAGCACAGCTGGGCATATTTTTGGCAGCATTTATTACAGCCTTTGTTGACAGGAATTGAGCAGACGGGACAGATTCCAATATGTCCTGTCTGCAGCAAGTCTTCATGCTGTAGATGATGTCATTTTGAGACCTAGCAATACTTTGTTGCCAAAGTGTGAGGTCTGAGGTGGACAAATGATCATCTGAACATAGCCTCTTGCACCTGCTGGGAATCAATCTTCTTGTCAGCTCGCCACCTGTCTCAGAACATACCAGCCATTTGCAGAGAAACCTGTAAGGAAACAAATAATGTTTGTCTCATAGTTTTTACAGTCCCTCAGAGAAGGAGATAACATGTCAGTCAAGTTCAGGGTGGGGAAAGCACAGCTGTGCCTTCTTCTGTCCTCCCCCAAGGGAATAAACAACTCAATTTACCCTCAAATTGTTGATATAATGTGACTGTTGTTATTGGCATGGCAGTATATCCTGTCTTATTTTCACAGTCATGGTGGGATGAATATTAAGTAGGGGAGGGAAAGGGGAAAAGGGCACATAGAGAGCTGAGGAAGTAGCAACTGCTGAATTTCTTATGAAACTCTGACTAAGATTTCTCTGTATGAAAGGGGCTGGAACAGTTTCGTGCAAGGGTTATTCCAGTGGGGCTTATTTCTTCTGCTGCCATCAAACCCACTGGTACTAGATGACAGTTCAATTTTTTTCTTATTGTTTTGAGGACAGCTACTGCAATTCCCCCATTAGGAATGGTGAGTTTCTCTGCCTCCCTCTTGCTTTGGCCCTGAAGAGACAGAGAAAAAGGAGAAGGACAGAACAGGTCTTTTGTCCTAGGACACTCAATGAGCGAGATGATCCAAGTGCCAGGGACACAAAGGTCATGGGCCTTGGTCGTGCACAGGAGAGAAACTTATAAAGCTTTCAAAGCTAATCAGTCCTTCAGGCCTTGAGCCCCATTGCCCAGGCAGCAGGGTAGTGACTGACTCCTCTTGTCCTGTTAAGTGCTCAGCTTGAAACAAGACACGGAGAAGTACAGTTGCTTTATCCCTTAGCATTCTGACTGAAGCTTTAACAGAAAGAGAAAAAGAAGATAATTTCTCTGTGTCAACTACAGGCAGTTGCAGAGGGGTTTGTTGCAGTAACGATGTGGGAAAGATAGCAGTTTGAAAGGCCAGTGGACAAGAGAAGAGGAGAAGAACTGCCCAGCAACAAATGAGGAACATGCAGCAACAGTCAGCATCTCTCCGGGTTTCCTTAAACTATGAATATTTCACTGAACCATTTGTCAACGGGAGTGAAAGGGTAGACCAAACTCTTCTTGGTCACTTGTATGAATGCCATTTAAAAACGTGTGTCTGGGCTCTGGACATGCTGCTGCAATTGGGCTGGGGAATCACTGTAAAACTCTTTATTGACCATAGGGTTTAACCCGTTGTTTTGTAACTTAATTGTAACAGGCAGTAAAGTGCTTCAAAACTCCTACCCAAGGCTCTTACATTTTGAGGAGCTTTTAACGGCATGTGGTGACTTAAAACAACATAATTCTACAGGGATATATGTGCTGAAGTGAATAAAGGTTTCTCAAGTACCAGGAATGACAAATTTGTGGTTAGTCTGTGGGTCAAACTAAAATGGAAAATGTTTGCCTGGTTCCAAAGCTGCTAAGAAATGAGGAGTTGCCACAGCCCCATATTTCTCAGTCATTAGTCATGTACAAGTTCAGCCAGTTGCCACTCCCTCTTACAGTGATTACACCACTAATGAGCTACAGGCAGCCAGTGCAAAGCCTCTTTCTTTGGATCTCACTCAGGAGGTTTGCTGCTCCTTTACAGATTAGTGAAGCACCCCAGCACTGTTCCTTTCAGCCACACCACTGCTCCTGTAAATCTGAGCATCTTGTTGGTGTCCAAGCCTCAGCAGGTATGGAAATGTTCATGACAGAAATGTATTTCCAACCAGCAGTGGATGGCTGCATGGACTGCAAGGCTGGCAGGGAGGACAGAACTGTTTTCCCGTCAGTTAAGGACACTCTAAAGGAATGTCCAGAAGGAGCTTGTTCCTGCTGCCTGTCTGTGATGGCAGCACCCCATTTCTGCTTACAATGGCAGCTCATTGTCAAGGCTAAGAGAAAAGGAGTGAGGAAGTGGATTGTTTACCAGTTTGGGCAGTCTTTTAGTCACCTCCCTAAATGGAAAGGGTCTGTGTTCCGGTGCACAATGGCTTGTGTCATACAGTGGATAGAAATCAAGCAGGCAGGGGCAGGACTGAATGCAGGGCTGTACTGGGTGCCTGCACTAGTCCAGTGAGGGGCTTGGCTGGGAGCATGGAAATACCAGGAAGAGGATGTGCCCTTAGCTGGAGCTGGCCAGCTGAGCTAGATCACCTGCTTGGTGATTACACTGAGGAGCCAGCTACCTGGGTTCTAACAGGGTCTGTTAGGGTGTAGCCAGTGCTGTACAGAACAACAAATAGGCTAGGATCAGGGGAAGAAAAACCCAAGGCTTTACTTTACTTTTTTGTATCCTTCTCCCCTTGCCCCCTGGCACTGCAATAAATGCTTTAGCATTTTTAGAAGCGTAAACATCAGCCCATGCATGGACAGGCATATGAATGTTCAGAAACAGAGAGGAGGCACCATGCCACTACCTTTTGTGGGGGCTGCTAGCAAGAAACATGGGCAGTGTTTGGGAGGGGTGTCATACAGGACGACTATGTAATTGGAGGCAGTCTGAAAATGTGGGTAAACTGTTGCTGATGATTTTCATCCAAGGGATGCACATAAGGATAACTTTCAGGCACAACCAAAGCAGGTCACAGCTGAAGCAGTGAAGTAGGTCTGACAGGCAGCTTGGACAAAGAAAGTCTCTCTGCGGAGTGTTCAATTCTCTTTTAAAGGTTACATTCCCCTCTAAAGGTTGTGTTTGCAAATGAAAAACAAGATATTAGCAGGGTGATGACTTCAACGCTAGGTGCTACGTCAAGCAAACAGAAGTGCTTATCTGTACCAGAATTTATTTAAATACTTAGAAAATGACAAAGTGCAGGACTAACTTAGGAGAACAGTTAGTGTGTTGTCACTAATCTTCAGAAAGAGCCCATAGCTCCTTAGAAGTTTTCTGTATGTTCCTATTTCCCAGAATATATACGATATTTGACTATATTGTTAGTGTAGACATAGTTTCAGCTGCTGCATAAATGATAGGAAATTTCCATAAAGACAAAAGAATCCTTTCCATGAAAGATACTTCCCCTTTCTTTTCTGGCACACATTTGTTCTCCTACCTTCTTTCACGATAGTTTATTCCTTGTCTGTTTACAGTAAAGAGAGATTAAATAATTTAAAAACAAATACAATTTTTGAAAAGGGGTCAGGGAGAGTCCCAGCCTCTGGCATCACCACAGCCAATTGCATTGTGTTTTAAAGATCTTCTTTTAATGGTCATTTTCATAAATCTCCACTACTTTCCAAAGACACATCTTTTGATACTATTTGCCAGGGTTGTCAAAGCTTCAAAAAGTAAGAGGTTAAGAAATATTTGAAATTTGAAAGTGCTGCTCCAAGTTCAGACAATTGCCCTTGAGTATGACAGCTGAGAGCAGGTTTTATTCCTCTCAGAGGTTTCTGCAGCTCTTGCTCAAGATTTACAGAAGTGGAATCCAGGTAGTCATAGCTTGACTTGGCTGAAAGGTGGCCAGTCAGGCTCCCTGGAGTAATGGGGTTAACATCAAAACCATGACTTTGTTTAAAGTCAGTGGGGGTGGGATATCTCTCCGGTAGGAGACCTATGAGGAGCCCCTTGTATGTCCTGGTTAGGCATCCCTGAGATCTCGGGGCCAGATTATACTCTCTGGGCATTTCAGCATGCACATGTGCTGAGATGGAGCTCAAGCACATGACACTCAATTTTAGGGTCTGGAGAACTGTGAGTGGCAGAAGAGGCTGCTGTCTCTCTGGCTCACCCCGTGGCCACTCTGTTCACGCACAGTGCTTGAGCATTGGTGTTGTCACGTGCTGGTGAGCACAAATGTGACACACTGTGAGTGCTTCAGCAACCAGCACCTTGTTGATAATGAAAAATTTTCTTATAGGTCACATCTGAAAGAAAAAGGGGCTGTCTAGGTAAATGATGGAAGCTGCTGTTGTCTGTGGCTTCCTTTGGTACTGAGCCCTCATTGTTCCAAATATTACCCCAGGTATGGATTAAAATCTCCCAAATTCCATATGGTCTGCAGTGGTTAGTATTTCTTTATTCTTCAGGAACCTCTAAAGTAATTTCCCATGCCATACTGTCCATAGAATTACTTTGTTTTTAGTTTCATTCTAGTTTTAGTTCCTAGTCCCTTCCTCACCCTCAAGCACTTTTCCCTTCCCTTTGCCTCCACACATCCCTTCCCCATCCCTGTTAGTATGCTAGGGAGTTATGGATGCTGCAGTATAAGGAATAGAATAGTCTGGGAAAGCTACACCAAGAAAATACTTATTCAATGTGTCTGAAATTGACGTGAGATCTGTTTTCAGTTTCCTCAGAGATTACATGTTTTTGCTTTTATCAAGAAGGCACTAAGAAAAATAACTAAACCATTTCTACAAGATTATGTTTTCACTGGCAATAGCTGTGGACCCTTTTTCTGCACTAAACAAAGTCAGGACTTTGCCTTGGCAGCATATTTAACAGCGTTGCTTGCAGAAGAGTGATTTGCCTTCAAAATCTGGACAATTGATGTATGGAAGGCAGCATTCTTTTGGCAAGGAGGTACTCTCCCTGTTCATGACCACTTGAAGAGTGCTATGAGACCACTGATGCTTGTTATTGAGCAAGCATATTTGAACTTCCCCTTCCTGTGTGGACCTATGCAGTTCTGTAATGTTTTGCCCCGAGGGTGACAAATGACCCACCTGGGTGTTTATGCCTCTCCCTTGTTCCCACAGTATGATCTTGTGTGCGGCGATGCCTGGATGCTGGATCTCTCCCAGGCCATCCTCAATCTGGGGTTCCTGGCTGGTGCATTCATCCTGGGCTATGCTGCTGACAGGTACATTATGAACTCTGCTGTCCTGCTGTTTGTTGGAAGGTGAAATCACTTCCACTATCACCTGCAACAGGCATGTGTCAACATTTTGCAGGCTTAATTGTCTTTGGATAAATATCCCCAAGGATAGTAGTGATAACTACCACAGGGAAAAGAGTTCCATATCCCAAGGACCAACACTACAAAGTTTCAGAGAGCCACCCTTTGGAAAATGGCTGGTCTCAAAAAGGCACTTTCAGATCGGACATTAAAATAAAATGTTGGGAGAAAAGAAAAAACTTTTGTGTCTTTTCATGATTTCCACTTGCTTTTCCTTTTTCAACAGATATGGCAGAATCCTCATCTACCTGCTCTCCTGCCTCGGGGTTGGGATATGTGGTATCATAGTGGCATTTTCACCAAATTTTACTGTATTTTTGATCTTCCGTTTTCTCCAAGGCATGTTTGGCAAGGGAACCTGGATGACATGCTACGTGATTGGTAAGAATTGTTACCTTCTTTTTTTTTCTTATTTAGGAAAAGTGAGGGATTTTTGGAGGACAAAGACTCTGGCTACCTCTGCTGGCCATAATAGTTTTTCTTGGGAACAAAGCACTGGCCCTGGAGTCAGCAGACAAAGAGTAAGCCAAGCCCATCCTAGTTAATGCATTTGTCCTCCAACGATTAAGAGGTGAGGGAATGGATTATGCATATAATAAAGGTTTTGTTATTACACAGACGGTCACCAGAATGATAAAAAAATCTACAGAGCAAGCCCCAGATAAACCAGATACACAATCAGGGACATGCTTTATTTTGGCAGTCTGAACATCTTCCACAGATGTTCAGAGGAGTTTGCTTCTCCTCACTGGGAGGATGGCTCAGCCGGCTGCTTTCATTCTTTAGCTGGGAGACTTTGCTTAGTGTCAGGCTGGATACCAGGGACCATATTAGGATTATTATTTTCCTGAAAAGGGAAAAGAAAGGGAAGCTATGTTAAAAAAAGCACCAAAACAGCAGGGATACAGAGTCTTTGGTAGATTAGAGTTTATCAGCCTATAGTCTATGGCAATGAAGCTCCTTGCACAGCAAGCTTCCTTTTGACAAGGAAAGGATATTGTTGTGGTGTCTTGAATGACTGCCAGGTTCAGTAAGGCAGTCATAAAGCATGAATAGGCCAGACATTGAGGAAGGCATCCTACAAGATGATTTACTTAAAAGGAAACCCAGCCATTTGGTGATCTACTGTTATAAACCAAAACATGGTGATAACATCATTATGTAGGGAAAATGCTTGTGCAGTTGCTGTTGTCTGTGAGGCCTGTGACAACTGTTTAAAATTCCTAGTGGAATTTAGATGAATGGGAACAGAATTGCAACCAGACATAAACACTTACAACGGGACCTGGGAGCACTGTGGTGATGTAAGTGCAAACATACCAGTCTAGCCCTTTTAGCATCTAAAGCCTGGAAGAACCTTATTTTTCTGGGCAAAGTTACACTGCTGAGCTGCTCATATCCAGGATCCAGTGAAAGGACCAGAAGCTGCTTTTCCTCTTACTTCCATGCACGTGGCTTAATTTTAAACTGAGATCTTATCTTGAAACTTTGGCAAGTGCTCTGACCAGCAATATGTTTTATGACAGACCCACAACTTCCTTAAAATGACCAAGCCTTAACAGAAAGGAATGTTTTTCAATGTTCAGATCTGACTGCCTGACTTTAGGGAGAGATTCAGAGATCCTGAGATCCGGAGGGACAGGTGCCTAACTCTTGGATAGAGTGATTCCTTCTAAATCCCTTCAGGGATCAACTCTTATTCCCTGGGATCACCCAAAGCATTTGCCAACCTAACATCTTTTAAGAAACATGTACAGATCATAGGTTTGGTTGCACCAGGAGGGTGGTTGCTATTAGTACATTTCCAAAGCTCTTGATCCGTGCTTCAGGCTGCCCCAATAACCTTCCTTTGCTTTTACATAGAATTTTTTGGGGGCAGTACTAATCAGCTACCTTTAGGCAACAGAGTTGCCCCGGAGCTATGCAGATATGATGAATAGGCAATAAAAATGGTCATGCTGTCATATCTCTCTGCATTGCCAGTCAAAACAAACCATTGTTACTTGTAAAATTGTGCCTCCTTTAGTAAAATAAATAAATAAATAAATAAATAAATAAATTTTAAAGAAAGTGTTTTCTGTATATTGCAAACCAGGGTAAACCCCTCTGCTTTTACTCTGAAGGCATTGTAGTGGTGACAGTTTTGGAACAAACAGGAGGCATTTTTTCATGCATTGCTTACCTCAGTTGTGGATGTCAAGGCTGTGGGATATTGCCTGAAAAATGGGCATAGGTTTCAGACCTATTAGACACATTCACAAAATAAAAAACCCACCAAATCATTAAAAAACCCCCAAACAGCAAAATCTATAATTGTCCTAATAAATAAACCAGACTGGATCATACCTTACCCTCAGAGCAACCAGCATGGTATGGTTGAACTCTCTTCCCCACAGATGCCTTGTCCATATTATATGCTGGCAGCAGCCTCTGCCTGAAGGATCCTCTTGTCTGGGGCATGTGACAAAACTGCACCAGGGAGAGTGCTAAGAATTTCCCACCAAACATGCTCATGATGCAGCCTCAAATCCCTGGTGTGGCCTATGTGTTTCAGAAGTAAACATCCAGCCAGAAACCCCTCTGGCTGAAGAAGGGCGGGTGAGTTGATGAGGAGGTGTCACCTGTGTTTGCCCTGCCTCAGGGATGTGCCTACACTGCTGAAGACAAGATGCTGGGCTAGACAGACCTGTGGCCTGATACAGCGTGTCTTTACTTATATTCAATTTCTAATAACTTTTTTTCAAATTAGGTTAGTTTCTGTGTTGTTTATTTTTGCTTTGTCTCTGCTCAGTGACAGAGATTGTCGGTTCCGATCAGCGGATTGTTGGAATTGTGATTCAGATCTTCTTTACCCTGGGAATTATAATTCTCCCTGGAATTGCATACTTGATTCCCACCTGGCAGGGGATCCAGCTGGCCATTTCACTTCCCAACTTCCTCTTCCTGCTCTACTATTGGTAATGTTGCAGTCATTGCTCTTGTCATTATTGCTATTGCTATTTGAGCACCTTGAGACTCCTGCTGTGGTTCGAGGTCTCCAGAGTGGAAGATGTTGTAGGTTAAGAAGATATTTGCATATTGTTGACTTTGTAATCTGTAATTCCTTTTTAGTCAATCACAGACATACATTACTTTAGTTTTTCTACTCAAAGTTTGCCTCTCTGATCAGCCACAGCTGGCCCTTCACAGAACCCTGCCCTGTTTAAAAGGTTAACTTGACCAATGTTTGTTTTTCCCATCAGCCATGAGACCCCACTTTTGCCTCTCATTATCTACTCAGTTCAAGTCTGAACTTGCCCTGCAGGTCCCCTGAGCTGGGCAGTACAGCTGATGAGAGAGTGCTATGCCATGGTAAACGCCTGTCTCAGTGCAGCCATCCTGTGGGATGGATCCAAAGAAACTAACGCATAGAGCCTCTTCCTGAACATTGCTTCCTATAAACATTGCCTGCTGTGAACTTTAAAATTGTGAATCATCTTAACCCAAGGCTAGCAGAAACTGAAACACTCATCAGTGGTATTGCTTTGTGTTCAGTTTATAAAAGATGTATACATTTGTGTGTGTTTGTGTGTGTATCTTACAGTGATACAGCCAGAAGCTGCCTGCTCTGCCTGTACATATTGCTCTACGTGTTTAGTGTTGGCTTTCATTGTTGCTCTTCCACAGGAACCTTCTTTGCTTGTTGGTTGTGCTTTTGACAACCATTGTGCAAATGCAATAGTTAAATTTCTGATTTTTCAGCTTGCAGAGTATTGATGTAGTCTATTTTCTTCTTTATTGCCCACTAGGATCAAATATTTTACTGACTAACTGACTGGAAAACCACTCCTCAAAAGAGTTTCTGTATCCCAAAGACTGAAAAATCAATGTGCTTTTTGTTAACACAGGGTAAAAGATAAAAGACTTTGGTTTACTTATGATGTTACAGGGTAAAAGCCTTATTTATGACTTTTGTATCCTTACAGGGTGGTTCCTGAATCTCCACGTTGGCTCCTGACACGCAAAAAGGGAGAGAAGGCATTAAAAATCATGCGCAACATTGCAAAACACAATGGGAAATTTCTCTCACCACATTACTCAGAGGTACAGTCCTATGTTTGAGCTAGGGTTTTTTTCTAAGTTTTCTTAAACTTTGGAAGGTTCAGTGGTGTTAAAATACATTCTCTTGAAGGGATGGACAACACTCTTGAAGGGTCATACCAGAACAAGATTGTAGGTCCTACACTGACTTTGTTAATTGCAAGATGGTAAAAGTGAACTGACTGGAAATATATGGGCTGAAAAAAATAATTTTGCAAAACAAGGAATAAGGTCTTTCTCTTATAACACTCCTACGTTAAAAACTTGTGGGAAATATCGGAAACTAACCTGAGTGGCAATGGTATTTCATAGCAGTTGCCATTTTATCTGACAGAGCAAGTGGAGATAGCAGGATCCACTCTTCTGGCTCTTTTTCTAGAACTTCCTTACACAACTCAAACAGAAGATGAAATTAGCATTTAAGTATCAATTTGCTTCCATCCCAACAGGGAGAAAATACACCGCAAAGTTTACAATTGAGGAAGATCTGTCTGAGATCACTATTCACAAAACAGGACAATATGTGTTAGAGTTACAGTCCTTTGGCCAGTGGTCGTGACAGAACTTGAAAGGGCTGATGCATTTCAAATAATGTGGTTGTGACATTGCAGCATTTGGCTTGTTCTGTTTTGGTAGCAGTGTCTGGCTCTCAGACCATGATTACTGCAGCATTGGCCTTATGGTTCAGTGACAACAGATGTGGACAATTAGAATGATCATTAAGGTCCCTTTCAATCCAAACCATTCTATGATTCCCGTGCTGGGGACCCCAGAGCTGGGTGCATCTCTCCAGGTGGGGTCTCACCAGAACAGAGCAGAGGGACAGAATCCCCTCCCTTGCCCTGCAGCCCATGCTGCTTTTGAGACTGCCCAGGATACTTTTGGCTCACTGGGATCGAAGTGCACATTGTTGGGTCATGTCCAGCCTCTCACCCCCAGCATCCCCAAGTCCTTCTCGGCAGGGTTGCTCTTAATCTGTTTCTCCCCCAGCCTGTGTTAATACCAGGGGTTGCCTGGACCCAGGTGCAGCACCTTGCTAAACCTCGTGTTAAACCTCATGAGATTATGAAAGGACATAGACCTGTTGGAGCGGGTCCAGAGGAGTGCTGTTAAATGGTCAGAGGGCTGGAGCAGTGAGAAAAGGCTTGGAGAGCTGGGGTTGTTCAGCCCAGAGAAGTGAAGTTTCCAGGGAGACCTTAGAGCACCTTCCAGTACCTAAAGGGGAATTACAAGAGAGCTGGAGAGGGACTTTTATCAAGGGCATGAGGTAACAGAACAAGGGAGAATGGCTTCAGACTGAAAGAGGGGAGTTTTAGACTAGATGTTAAGAAGAAATTCTTCGCTGTAAGAGTGATGAGGCACTGGAACAGATTTCCCAGAGAAGCTGTAGATGCCCCATCTCTGATGGTGTTCAAGGCCAGGCTGCTAAAGTCTTTGAACAACCTGGCCTAGTGGGCAGTGTCCCTGCTCACGGCAAGGGAGTTGGAACTAGATGATCTTTAATGCCCCTTCCAACCCAAACCATTTTATGATCTATGAATTATTGTCTTTTTCTGGAGCATATACACCAGTGAAATTCCCACAGCCTGGTCAGTATTATGCAGTGCCAAGCATGCCCCAAGTCATGTAGCAGGAAGTTTGTGCTGCTGCAGCTTCCCCTCCACATTCAGCCCTGCATTCCTACACCCACTTCCTCTCTAAACATCAGCATTTTCAAAGCATCATGTCAGAAACACGTGTGTCTTTTCTTGCTTTTGTTTTAAGTTGTATTTATTTTTTTTTCCAAAAGTATCCATGCGCATGACCTTAAGCCACTCACAACTGCAACAGATTGACCTCCACACATCCAGATTTGTGCTGGATCTGTTCCTGAGATCTGTTTAATATAGAATCTCTGTCATCCTTTGTGCTGTGCCCAGAGGAAAGAGAGCATCTCCAGGAAGCACACGAGTAATGGATCAAGTGTATTTCTCACATTAACTGATATCAAACTTCTCTTACATGAAGAAATGCCGGAATTTCAGGCTAAGTGGTGCAGGTGTGGAGACTCAGGTAGCAGTGAGAGGCATTCTCCCTCAATGTACTTTGGCTCAGATTTTCCAGTATGTCTGTATCAATTTCATAGGCCAAGTCCCTAACATGGCTCTCGATGTTGCAGCTTTGAGTTTTTGTTGGCATGCAGAAACTACAGATGACCTTCAAATGAAAAAGGATAAACATTTGCTGCTTTTGCTCTGTGAGTTACGACACTGGTATAGGTCAACTCCAACCAAAACTCATTAAATTAATTGTAAATTATAAACTTTTAATTTCCAGTTGCTCATATTTATCCTGCCATGCAGGGTTTTTTCAAACTAATTTCCTAATTCTTGGGCTCTGTCCAAAACCAGAATGAACTGCAAGCCTCTGAGTAGGAGCTGCTTTTTAAGAGAATTGTGGATCAAAACCTGTCCCTTTATATACAGGTTTTTTCCTACCCTATAGACGATATCTAGACATAGGTATTTCTTGCATACATTAACTTACATATGTAAATGTTATATACATCCATGTATGTATAAACATGCATGGCCCATGCAGAATTAAGCATGTGTAGAACTATAGACATAAAAATAATTGTGAGAAAACTGATTTGTAATTTTGCTGAAACATGAAAAAGTGAGGAAATTTATAAAACTTCATCCAGGGTTTTCAGATAGTGTATCTTTGGAAACATGGGCCCTGTCACTGAATTCCTCACTGCACTGATGTGAATGGCAAAGCTCTCCTTGACTTCAAAGAACAAAAAGAGGATTTTTTCCCCTGCAAAGGGTTGACTCTCCATAGTGCTTTTTTTCTTCATCTATAAAAAAGTGCTCAGTCATGCTTGGGGTTATTTTGACTTTATTAAGACATAAAAATACAAGTGGCAGTTGTGCTGAATTTATCTTTAGTCCTCTGGAAATCTAAAACCATATTTGCACAAAGTCACAACTGATGGCTGGCAGCCTGTTCTTATAAACAACAGACATGGCAGCTTTATAACCATATTATGTGAGAGTCCAAGAGCAGTGCAGAAACCCAGCAACCTCAGCCTGCCTCACTAAGGGCTCTGGCATGCAGCACAAGTGGCAGTCCTTTGAAGAAAAACTTTTGGCTCTGGTTACAGAAGAAAAGTGAGAGGGAGTAGAAAGGAAGTTTAAACAAATGCGGGGTTTCTGTCTTACCTACAAAGCTTTGTGTCAGTCAGTTATGAAAAGGTCATGTGTAAATACATCCAGCCAAATCTCACCAAAAAGCAGCTGTGCTACCTCATGATATAAAAAAACAAATAAAGGGTGAGAGCTCTGGGCTTAGCCCTGCCTGAGCTGATGAGACCCTTGGGCAATGCCTTTGACTTTACCTGTGTTCTCTTCATGGATCTGCACATTACCTTGAGCTTCTCCATCCTTTCACCCCTCTCTCCCTGCTGGCCTGGGCTCCTGCACCTGTGTGAGCAGCAGGTGCTGTGGTAATAAAGAAGTGTTTGCTCTTCTCTTTGCCCTCTTGGGCCTCCTCTCAGGAGGGGTCAATAACGGAGAGTTAAAGCTACAAGGCTGCCTAAAATCCTTCTAGAAATGGCACAGCGAGTTTAACCCCATGTTCCCCACAGCTGCTTTGAGAGCTGATAGCAATGCCAGCTGTGGCTGCCAGTTCTTGGGCAGTATCACGGTTTGTCCCTGCCTAAAACCACCTCTGCCTTATCTTCCTTGTGTCTTCCTCACTTGCCAAACAACCATATGAACCAAGGGTTTCCACTTGGCTTGGACATCATGGTTAAAAACTGCTGGCCAGAGTTAAAAACAGCATAGATCAATGTAAATAATTCTTTTTTCGCCCTGCTAGTATTCTGGCTCTGTAATATCTACAGCAATGAACTACAATGGGTAAACACAGTCTGTGTGAAATCCTGCTCTTTTCTGTTAGTGTTAAACCTTCTAACCAGTAATCTCACTGAGTGTCTTGTGATTGTATTGAAGGCAGCTGAGAACAGATTTATTATGCTTTGTAGGCAGTATGAAGACCATTAATTCATACTTAGCAGATTTTCTTCTACCAGGGTAAAAGCTGTGTTCAGCACAGTGCGTGTGCATTTTAGGGCCCCCGGATTTCACTAGCTGAATATTTTGTAGCACCCAAGCACTGTCACAGATCTGCTCTTTCTCTCACTCCCCTTTCCTTCCTGCTGCCCAGCTGTGCCACTGGTGGTCTTCCCAAGCCCCTTCCTTGCTGCTCAGCCCCTCTCTCCCTGATTCCCTCAGACCATTGCTTTACCCTGTCTCCTCCTCTCTGCCACCCCTGGCAGAAGGCAGTTCTGTGCCCAGTGGCCCTGATGTGACAGTGACTGCTTATTACCTTCCGAGAAAATCCAGGTCAACAAGGAGGAAATACTTTTTTCATTCTCAAGTTAAGACTGGAGATATTTTAATCGATTTTTGCACAATCATTAAGGAAAGCCCACAGCTGTATCTGGCTATTAGCTGTTCCAACATCTGTGCACTGCTCTGGAGTGCTATAAGCAGCAAGCTGGCTCATCAGCACCTTTGCTCGCTGGACTGGAATACTGCTGATCACCGTACCTACACAGGAACTCTGCCTCAATGCCTGCCTGTCCCCTGACAGCTGACTGCTGCTCACTTGTCTCCCCAGATCACGATCAGCAATGAGGAGGTCAGCAACCCCTCCTTTCTTGACCTGGTGAGGACTCCCCAGATGAGGAGAAACACACTCATCCTGATGTATGCCTGGTGAGTGCCCATGTCAGTCCAACTTGCTACCAGGGTGGTGGGTTTTGAGGAAAGTTGCCCTTGTGACTTTTGAGGGTCTCTACAGCTGCTTGTAATAATTTGTTTCCTTCTCAACACTTTTTTCCCTTTTGCTGTTTAGGTTCACAAGTGCCCTGATCTACCAAGGGCTTGTCATGCGCCTGGGAATCATCGGAGGAAACCTCTACCTAGACTTCTTTATCTCAGGAGCTGTGGAGCTGCCCGCTGCTTTCCTGATTATAGTGACAATTGATCGCATTGGCCGGCGCCTGCCCTTTGCCATGAGCAACATCGTGGCGAGCATTGCGTGTCTCATTACTGCCTTCTTGCCAGAAGGTAATTCCCTTTCCTGTGTCAGGCTCTTCAGGTCTGTGGCTTCTCTCTGACACCCCCTGAGCAAGGTTGGTGAGACACAAAAAGCTGTAGGTTGAAGTAAAAGCTTCTGGTGATACAAACAGCAGCACTGTCATGGAACAATACACCTTATTTATATATAGATGGCCCTGCAACATGGAATAGCCATATCTTTGATGGGCTGTGAACAACAGCTGGGAGTAGTCTCAGAGAAAATGTATATAAAGGCCCTGTACTTTCTTTAAAGGCAAATGCAAGGGAAGTATACAAACGTAGTGGGAAAATACATTCCCTGACATGGAACACACTTAATGATGTAAGAAATCAGTGATTTAGGTGAATCATCTTGGTAGTCTTTTCCTTTACAAATAAAATAATGCAAACCACAACACAATGTAGGGGCTATGGTAGACACCATAGAGATTGTTGCTTTGCCCTCACTCTCCCAGGGGTTTGGACAATGCTAAGAGGCTGGGAGAAAGATATGGCTATTGATTAAGCCATTCTTATCTGGTTTCAAGGACAACTAAAAGGTCTGATATTGCACAAAGGCTTCCCAACACTTCTGTCTTTTCTTTAAATCGTTTTCCCTACTATGGTTTTGGTTTGTGGTTTGGTTTGGTTTTTTGGTTTTTTTTTTTTTTGTTTGTTTGCTCGTTTTTTTGGGGGGTTTTTTTGGTGGTTTTTTTNCCAGGGAAGCTTTTGGAAGTGCTTTGAATTGTATGTAACCATAGGATTATGCTTTGCCTTACCGTAGCTGGGAACCAGCAGCTGAATGGGCATTAGAAAGGCTTATTTCTCCCCAGGACTGCTCCTGTCAAAGTGAGGGACAGTCCTGGCCATCCTAAGAGGTTTTAGTTCCCAAAGTTATATCATGGGGCTGTCAAGAGCCTGCTCTCAGTAGTGTAAAGTGCTGAGAGGACCCTGCCCAGGTGAAGAGAGGGCAGCCTGGGTATTAAGATACTGGTAGATCGGACACTTGAGGTCCAAGTCCTGCTTTAATGAAGTCTGTTTATACAGATGGAAAAAACTGCAGCTCTCAGCTGTGAGAGCCCCATCACAGTATTGCTTACACATTTTGAGACCCTGTGGGAGGATCCACATGGATGTCTCCATCACCTTGGGAGTCTGATGGACTGAAGGGGTGCCAGGGAGATGATGTGGATTTGTTTTTTCTTTCCAGCCTTTATTTTTCTTATATGTTTTTGAAAACAGAACTTTGCAGGGCAAAAGCTGTGTCTCGCAACATGGGTTGAAATTTGATGGGGGTTTGTTTGGTTGTTTTGGAAGGGAAATAAACCCAAATGTCTCATTTTTGGTTCAGAGAAAACAGAAATGTTTTCTTGTTCTTCCTGTTGAAGGTCTGAAAAAACACAATCACTGCCAGGGCCCTCTCAAGTGGCAGAGCTTCCCTTTGTGCCAAGTTTGGGCTTGTTGTTTCATTGCCTCCCTGTCTGCTAGCCATGGTTAGACCATGCAGGAGACTGTCCTCTCCCAAGGGCATGGCAGAAGTGCTCATCACATTCCTTGTGATGCACTTTCAGAGAGCACCAGCTCTCCAGAGAGGGGTTGCTCACAGTGAGAGGGGCAGTTCTGCCCTGCCATGTGTGGGTTCCCACTGCACCCCTGCTGGTGTACAAGGGCTTCCCACTGATGTACTCAGGGCAGTGGCTGCTCACCAGAGCTTGAGTGGAGCTGGGAGAGCTGGGCAGAGCCAGCGGGGCAGTGTCAGGTCTCTGGGCCAGTTGTGCCAGGTATGGTGAAAGGGGAGGGGAGGATGACCAGTGGCAGCATAATTAGGAGTGTGTCTAGTGTGCAGTGGCTAGAAAAGTTACAAAGGTGG
The DNA here is from genome assembly GCA_013400735.1 of Pomatostomus ruficeps. Lineage (NCBI taxonomy): Eukaryota > Metazoa > Chordata > Aves > Passeriformes > Timaliidae > Pomatostomus > Pomatostomus ruficeps. The sequence continues at coordinate 83,665 of VYZT01035396.1, forward strand.
GTAGATTGCTCTAGGGTGAATTGTTTTACTGCTGCCTCCCTAGAGGTTTGTAAGAGATGTGTGGATGTGACACTTGGATATGGTTTAGTGGTGGAGTAGCAGGGTTGGGTTAACCATTGGACTCAATGACCTTAAAACTCCTTTCCAAACTAAATGATTTTGTGATTGTATGTGGCTTTAGAGGCACCTTCCTTGCGGTCAGAAGGCTTTGGATGGTGACTCAACAGTGTTTCTTACAGCCTAACATCCCTATGTAGACAATCCTTTCTGGAGCACAGTTTGTACATGGTCATGGAAGCTTATGATGGTTATTCTCCCACCCATGTTGTTATGCCCCACCAGCATCTTGAATCAATGAACTCTAGTGATTTCTAATTCTCCCAAGCAGCCTCACATGATGTTCGAAAGCAATAAACAGCAGTAGAGACTGATACCTACAACAGTGGCCTTTCAGTCTGATTTGCACTGATGCAGTGTTCCTGTGGTATAACTTCTGCTGACAGGGCCTGGGGCTCTCAGAAATGCTCTGCTGGTGTGGCAGAGCATATTTGACACAGAATTGTTCTTTTTGTATGAACAGATATCCTATGGCTCAAAACAACTGTTGCCACACTGGGAAGACTGAGCATCACAATAGCTTTTGAAGTTGTCTATCTAGTGAACAGTGAATTGTACCCTACAACACTGAGGTATGTCAAAAGCTCCCAGGAATCTTTCAACTTTTCTCTCTGCTTTTCCCCGTTTCCTGTTTCACTGTCCTTTAGTTAAACTTAGTTTTCTCCAGAGTTTCCTAGCTGAATAACCAGTGCTGAATGTGGATGGCATATACTGAAGAGATAATTTTGAAGCTAAGCCTACATTCTACTCCTTAAACTGCTGGTTATTCTGTTTGGTAGCACCTCTGTAATATCTGGTACTTTTTGTCTTTTGCAGAAACTTTGGTGTTTCACTGTGTTCAAGTCTATGTGATCTAGGTGGGATCATAGCCCCGTTCCTGCTTTTCCGATTAGCAGCCATTTGGTTGGAGCTACCTCTAATTATTTTCAGTAAGATTTGATTTACAATGTACTTTTGCTTTAAATATCCTTCTCCTAACGGAGCTTTTCTTTTGAGATAAAAGTAGCTTGTGGCCTCAACTCCCCCTCAGACCAGTGCCTCTCGACCTTCATGCCTACAGCAAGAGGCTGAATGGCAAATGGGTGAAATGTGAGTGATTTCTCTGCACAGTGTGGAAGAGCTTGGGTCTGCTTGGGTAACTCTGCTGAAGGAGCAGAAAAGAAATTATGTGAAGTGCTTCAGGACTGAGAAACCTTACAGCTAGGTTCTGTAATTGCAGAGAAGTAAGCTTGGGCTGCCAAAAGTAGAGGTTGATAAGTTTTAAAAACAGTTTGGGGTTTTTTTGCAGGTAGAGCTATGACTGTGGATATTGCATTATCCATAACTTTGTATTCCTGTCAAATTCTTTCCCCCAGTTGCATTGTGGAAAAAAAAATTAGCCTTGTGGAGTAGCTTTATTGGAAAAAAATTAGTTATTTCCCACAAGAACATGGGATTCTGTGGCTAAACCAGATTTCTAGGAGGTAGACATGACTGGAAAATATCAAAATGAATAGAATAGAATAAGAAGGAAACTTGATGCTAATGACAACTTTAGATGAAAATAAAATTGGAAAGACAAAAGATATTTTAAAAGATTACCATTATTCCAAGAAAAGAAATAGATAGAAGTACAATGTTCACATTATCTAATTATGAAATTCTGCTGCTTCTGAGGGACATATGAATTTCCGCTGTCTTAAGTAAGCAACTACAAAATCAGAGAGGATCAGAGTGAACTGCGCATCGGTCAGGCAACATTTGATTTTTTTGCTCCAGCCCTTCTATTTTTGACTTACTACATTATGTAATTATATCTATGCATGAAATTATTCCAAAATATTAATTCCTATTTCAGATTGTCTCTGTATCTTAATGTTGTTTCCCAAGGAGGAATTTCTATTGTGAATCACGTCATTTACTTTGGCCATGGATACAGGAAGAGAGTATTTCAGGAAAATCTCAGTGGTTTCAAGAAACACAGATGCATCTACATGACAGAATCTTCTGAGCAAAAGCAGATTTGTCTTATGTGAGAGATATCCTGGTTCCAGTGCTGTTTTTATACGTTTTCCCATGTGCACTTATCTCAGGTTTTTGACTTCTAAGATCCCTTTGGGAAGATAAGGCTGCAAATGAACCCCTAGACCTCAAGTGATTTTGTAATAGGTTAAATTAATGCAACATAGAGGTGTTCGATTAAAGTAGGTTAATCAGAAACAGCTGATACACTTAAAAAAAATCTTACTTCAAACTTAATCTGAATAAGCTTTTCTCAATGGATAAACACTGAAAATAAAAAAGTAACAATGTTCTTATTGCTTTTGTATTTCTTCAATGTCCATTGTAGGTATTCTCGCAGCTGTCTGTGGGCTCCTAGTATTGCTTTTACCAGAGACAAAGGGAATATCATTACCAGAGACAGTGGACGATGTCGAGCAGCTTCCAAGGTATGAGATGTATTTTCTTACCTATACTTGGGTGAGGTTTCCTGAGGATATTCTCCTCCAGCTGTACCAACTGCCATAAAGTATTGATGTTTTCCAAGTGTCAAAGCAAATTCCCTGTTTAGGCTGATGTTATAAGCAGGTAGTATTTTTCTCAATAGAAACCTGAACTTTGCAGTATCACTAAGGAAGGCTGTTAAAAAATGTATGGTGAAAAAATCTGTATTTTTCTCATAGAGACACAGGTTTTCCTATGCATCTCTGGAAGCAGGAAGCAAAAATGTGCAAAAGAGGTGCTGCAAAGCATAGCCTGCAACTCTCTGCTCGAGAAAACCAGCCATTACCTCAGTCAAAACATCCTGTGAAGAAGGGTCCCTTATCATGGATGCAATCCCACAATTTGTTAAGTAATTTAGAAGTCATATATGAGATGGATTTATAGGTGAAGAGCTGTAGGCACAGCTCTCCCACTCCTGGCACACAGCAAGCCAAACTCCTCACTGCCCTGCAGATAAGTGGGGAATATTTACACCTTGGCTAAATAATTAGAGGATCTAGTGTTATACATTAATGTTTCAAGGAGAGGCTTTGGATATTACATTAACAACCTTTGCCTGACTCAATGTACAAATTAAAGAAAGAGGAAATTGTCTATGCAAAAAAATAATGTTTCAGTACTGCAGCTTGGACTACAACTTGAACCACATATCTTCCTGCTTTTTCACACTTATGCCCCTCTCCCCTTTGTTTCAACAGTCACTTTGGAAAATGTGGCAAGAGACGGAAACACCCGGACACCAACTCTTATATTTGAGTTTTGACGGACACCACTGAGAAAAGAACTTTGTTCCCATACAAGGACTTTGTTCTCCACCTGCCCCTACTTCAAAATTTGCTGCAGAATATGGATTAAACTTCATGTTCTCCTTCTAAGCACAAGGACATTTAATACAAGTAGTGTACTTTTCTATGAATATGGAATAAATTCTTCTTTTTTCTGAGTATGCTGTTTGCAAGAAAGGACTGTGGTTCTTCATAGAGAACATAGCCCCTTATAAAACATGCACTGTCCAGCTCAGTGACCTTGTATTTATTTCTTATCTTTTTGAGACATTTATTTATTGTTTTGTTAGGATTTACATTTGGGTGGGAAGGATTTAAATGGTATTGCTTACATGACCTTGAGGAGGAGAGGATGACTATTTCAACCTGTTCTCCTTTGTCCCTGAAGAATCTGGACCAACAGAAGATATGATGGCTCAGGAAGGAGAGGGCTGATCAGGGTGACTCTTTCCCTGGTTGGGAGGGATGGGAATCAGGAGTGTGCATCAGGAGAACCTCTCTCTGGTCTGATTGTCATCCACAGGGACCCTTTTCAACAAAAGCCTTGCTTCCCTCCTTGTTCAGGGGCTTTCTGAAATGTGGCAGCAGTCCTCCTCACCTTTCCAGGGCTTTGGGCTTTGTGTAGGTGTCATACCCTGCACAGGGCATTAGCTCTGCAGGACAGATTGTCCTCCTGACATTAGTGCCTTTCCCCAGACACAGCTGGGGTTCATGTGATACCCCTCATATCTCCAAGGGAGGGGTTTCTGCCTGCTCTCCTCTGTTGAATGCTTTTTCAAACATCTCTTTCAAGAGCATGCTGGTTTTTTCTGTTGCAAATCATGCTCTCTGCCCATCCCTACAAACTAAATTCCTTCACCACTGCCAAGGTGACCTGCAATTTCTGTCTTCTGTTCATTACCACTATTTGTCCTCTTTCTGTCTTGGGGATAAATTTTTTGGGTTGTTGACAGAGATGTTAATCTGTATTGGGCAAGGATGAGACAGGAGCTTTCATCATAGAGGGAAGTGTTAACTGGTCCATTGAAGCTGACATGTAATGGAATAACTCTGGCTCTGCAAACAGATTCCAGGGACAGACGGCTTTTCCTTTCTTCTGTATGACCTTTGTCAAGAATTGTGTCCTGGTCACTGACTGGTGAACAATACACTCCTTATAGGGAAGTACTTGAAAAGATGTGGCATTCAAAAGGTATCCTGTTACCAACAGAGAAATAAATAAACTAAAGAAAGTTAGTGAGCAGTTGTTAAGGGCCTTAAAAGCTCAGGAAAAAACATATTTGGCATAACCAAAGATAGGACTGAGTTTGGAAGGTTCACACCACAAATGTGTAGCACTGTAGTGCAGTCAGTGAAACTGAATGACCACTGATCCAGTCTCACCATCCTAAAAGCACACATAGGCAGATGCCTGCACAGGAGGATTTCCTATGGTCAGGAATATACTGTGCTTTTCAACAGTTCCCCACTCGCCATGCCTTTTCCCAGCAACTGCCCTTATCACCAGCACTTCTGGAGGAAAACAGGACCTTTAATAATAATCCCAGCCTAATGTTTGCACACTTTAGGCAGTTAGTGATAAAGACCTGTCTTTCAAGGCTGTTCCTAACTTACGCTGAGGCATAGTAAAGGTCAAAGGTATACATAGCAAAAATCAGTAATGACTTACAGATATGAAGCTAAATGAACATCTCACAATATATCCAGCTAATCTAGAAGACAACCCAAAACTGGAGCTACTGCTACAGGGAGGGAAGGGAGAAAACTACACCAATACAGTCTTCTATAGATACCTAAAGACAATACCCCAAGGCTGGCTAGCAGGGACCAGCCCTGAACTGGAAGCTTTGGGCTTGCACTGGCCGAGTGCTGTGTCTCGGTGCAGGGTGGAGAGTGCAGGCACCCGGTCACAGAACTCAGCCCAGCCAGCCCCTACTGAGGGCACCTTGGAGAACCAGGGAGAGGTGATCACATGTGATGGTGGATGAACTGAGCCTCTCTCTTCCATGTAGTGTGTCTTCCTTGTGATTTTTTTTTAATTGGTGTCTTAAACACTTCAGCAGTTTGAGAAGGACTGCAGAGATCTTTAAAGCTACGACTTTCCAAATAAACGTGAATAATATTTGCCAGCTTCTTCTTTTTGTGGACAACTAAAAGATGTTGAAAGTGAGAGATGCAAAGACTTGTTTCCACCTTTCAGACTATGCTTTGTTTTGCATAGCATTATGTGTAGCTCAAAAGATAATGTAAGTGATAAATTTCAGTAGGTAAAATGGCTAGAGGCAGTGTCAGAAGTTTGAATATATTTTTGAATATATTTCGTCCCATGTAATTAATTTTGTAAAGGACAGAAAAAAGCGCCTCTGCATATGTTTTGACTTCTAATCTAGTAGTTCTTAGCAACTTCAGGTGGGGCTTGTATTTGGTAATCGCTCCTGTGCTAACTCTTGTCCCTAACAGGGATTTTGTAAATTGAAAAACCCTCCCATCTCTGTGAGACTTTGCCTCGGGAAGGTGCAGTGGGTATGTAACATGGTGTATGACCAGCGGTTTGGTAATAGTGGGGTTACACTCGTGTGGACAAGAGAGGACTGATGAGGTGGTGGAACCAGATGAAGAGCAAGGGTGAACCCCAAAGAAAACCAGCTGCATGGAGGTGGATGCACATGTGCATGCAGACCACAGGATAGGCTATTTGTTTAAAAGAAGTTATTCTAAATTCTTACGTGCCTCAAACCTCTTAATACTTACAGGAAAGTCCTACTCAGGAGGCACAGCAGTATTCTCCTAAGCTGCATGTGTCAGCACTAAAATGGCTGCTGTGACCCAGCTCACTCAGTGAGCTGGGTCAAAGAGGGCCCAAACTCTGTCAGCTGTAGTTGTCCTGCATGTGTATCCTCCAGAGGCTCAGTGAGAGATGTGAGGTACACAAGAGACAAAGAGTCTCTGTACCGTCACCAAAGGCACATGAACAATGTGACCTCAGAAACCTGGCTGTGTTCTTCTTACCAGCAAAGAGGTGAAGGTGCTATTTTGGGTCAAATGTGCCACTGCCACCAAACGTGCTGGGTTACTTCATCCAGTCTGTGTGAATGCCACAAAAAGTGGCAATTTTTATTGCCACTGGCAGTCTTGCAGAAGGAAAAGATCACAGCTGGCACTCTTTGAAAGGTTGTGAGGTGGGACTTCTGTAGCCACTCAGGCATGTCCAGGCTTTTCTAGCCAGTTTGGCAAGGAGAGCAGGGCCACTGGCTTCTCTGCCTACAAGCCAGGTGTTAACCATGCCTTCAAGAGTTCATATCTAAAGAGCTTCACAAATCAAAGACCAAGCTGCAGCACAGAATTTTTGTTGTCAGGGAAGTATTGTACAAATCTCTTGGCCGGCTTAATGATCAAGGTGGATATATATGGAATATATGCAAAGCAGTATTTGTGCTCACTGAATCCCTCTGACCAGACAGGAGGATGGGCTGTGCTTTATCAGAGCTGCTCCTGCTCAGGAAGGCAATGCCCTGAGATGATTTCATCTCCCAGAATCAGTCTCCAAGTGTAGAAACTTCAAAAATTACCCTGCCACCTAACTATGCTTTAGAGTTCTCATCTCCCTTTAAGGCAATGGGAGAAAAAAATAAAACCAAAACCAAACTCCTAGGATGCAACACATCCCTTCTGTAAGTACAGGCATACAAAAAAAAAAAAATAAAGACAATTTAAAAATTATGTGCAGCTTGGCTTGTCTGGGAGTGCACCTCTGAAGTGCGGAAAACGGACAAGACAAATCCCACCCCAGGAAGAAACTGTGTTACTTGGAGCCGACTCAGCACACCCTGGGAATGCAGGAAGGACCCCATGCAGAGCTGGGGGTCCCCAGATGCCTGTGGGGAGTTCCCTGGCTTATAGGCAAGAGAGGCAGGATGTGAGCAGGAGTTCATAGTCAGCAATTGTTTCACTTTGGCAAGCATGAATCCAGCTTTCCCTGGAAAGCATTTTGAAAGGTTTAAGCTTTCACTTCCTATAACCACACGTGTACATAATCTTCTTTTAGAGAAGAAAAATGTACATCTAACAGTTATGTAGTCAGATAATGTTGTATGAAGAAATAAATGGGTACTATGGACAACACAATTTTTTAATATGTAGATGCATTGTCACTACTTGTGTTAATTATTGGTAGCTATTTCCCTTTCTTTACTATGAACTAACCTTAGGGTGAGGCTTGTTTGTATCCACTGTTTTATATCTTTGATGCAACATTTATATTTTTGCTGACACATGCATTTCCATGACAATAAAAATTACAAAACCACAAACCAAACGTGTTTGCTTCTTTTTTTCCCCCCCGTCCCATGTATTTAATGCTATCAGATATATCTAATAAAACTTCACAGGCATATAAGACATGTACTGTGATATTCTTTGGTTTGTAGCATCAAATTGGTAAGAGGTTCAGACAACTCATAGAAAATAAAAAGTATTCTCATTTCCTCATATGTTAGAAGCACAACATCTTGCAAATGATGACCTTAGAAGAAAATGTCATTGTAGAACCTAATATAAGATTAAAATGCAGGTGTCCAGTTACAGTTAATGCTGGCATTTTCAACATGTATTTCAGAAGTGGCTAAGCCTATTGTCAGACATAGCATACCATAGAACATACAGAAAGAGGGTAACAGACTGTCAGTTGGGCTTCTTGGTGATAGCTATTAATTGATAGCAATTTAAAATGGATGATCATATTTATTTTGCTTTCTTATGAATGATTTTAGCTTTAATATTGCACTTGGAATCTTGTATTTCTAACGTGCATACTGCTTTCCAGGAGAGGGCAGTCCATACCCAGAATCAGTTGTTTTCCATCACACTCCTAATCCAAGGAATATAATTGGAGACTCGAACGTAAACACCAGGTTTCATGGGTTGGGCACAGCCAAGGCCCCAAGAGGTGACTCCATGTTGGACAAATTTGTCTTGGTCCAGACAGACTAGAGGTCCTCCACTGTCCCCCTAAAGAGAGAAAGAACAGGATGATTCCTTCTTGGACAGACCCATGTGGCTGTCCCACAGGAGGCACAGAAACAGAAGTACCTCTTACATGTGAAGGCCGCAGAAATTATAAGGAAACACTGGAATTTTAGCAAGCCAAGAGTTCTCTATGCATATTGTTGAACACTTTTGTAAAGTCCTCTTAATGTCACCCAGACATTATATTTATTTTTGAAGTAAGGGGATTTATTGAGAGAGAAGCTGATTGCCCTTATTAACTTAAACTGTGCTTCCTCCCTCAGTCTCCTTTCTGAGGCCTTCATGGGTTCCTGTTGTTACTAGATGATCCAGTGGCACTGATACTTGGAAATTCATAGATCCTTTGGCCCTTGTTTTACCTGTATGGCAGGCTCCACTGCATTATTCTTTGACTACTAACTGAGATGTTGTTAACTGAGCTACCTTGGACATTGGAGGTAGTCTGGCTGAGGCAGGCAAAGGGGCCTGAGGAAAAAAAATCTGACCTTTTGTCATTGTAAGTTGGCTTCCTTACACCTGACTTGTGCAGCTATGTGTTTCCATGTGCTCTGTAGTTCAGGCTTATCTAAAAAATTGCCCTACTTTCCAGCAGCAGACAAAGGAGCAAGGAAAGAGCAGAATACATGGGCATATTTCAGCTCAGATACCACGTGGTGTGCTAACATCCTGAAGATAATTCTGGGCCTCTAAAGCCCAAAAAGCAATGCTGTATTTGATTTGAGTGTGCTTACTACCGACTCTGATGCTCACAGACTTTCTTACCTGGCAGGTATCTGTGCCACCATGAATATTCCCAGCACAGAGCTCATGCTTTTTGACCCTACCATTCAAAAATTCAGGGCGGTTGCATATTTTATTCTCGATGACAGGAAAGCCAGTTTCCTTTAAGTAGCCATCACCACGAGTACCTTTGCAAACAAAATCGAAACCAGAAAAGAATGAATGACAAAAGTGATTATCATATTCACAAAACACAAATATCAGGATATGGATAAACAGTAAAATCAGCACAGTATGCACTGTGCATACACTTCCCACGCACAATATGAAGATATACCAAAACCAGTAAGCATTATCAGTATTATGGTCCTTATCACACTCTACCACCCATAATTGACCTTCCTGCTCTCACAGTACCTCCATGTGGATCCAGTACCCACAGATATTTGTGGGAGTCATTCCCAAGCCATTTTATTTCTCTACATCTGAGTTTTCTGTGGAAGAAATGAGGTAGGAAGTAAACAGTTGAAAATGGCGTGATGGGCAAGGAGGCAGAGAAGGTACTGATGCACTTCTCAACCAAGACAGAATGGAAGGTTTTGAAAACGAGGGTTGTATTTGTGTGAGATGCGAACCAGCCTGGCTGGGAGGAAGAATCATTCAAGAAAATGAGAAAACTCACATTTATGTGATTAAGAAATAACCTAAATCTAGACAAATTTTCCATCCAATTGGGCAAAAGCCCACTTCAGGGAAAAGCATAGTGGACTGAGAGAGAAGTGGCTTCTTAGGTCTGGTTCTCCTGTTTTAGCATCAGTTTAGTGGGTTTCAGTTTTTGAGCAATTTAGGAGAATCTGTGTCAGAGAGAGGCAGTGGAAAGATTGCATGCCCCTGATGAATTTTGATGAAATAATTTGTGTGGGCCACAAAGAGAATACACTTTGGATACAAGTATATAGCAGTCTCCAAACATGGAGCTTTTAAATGGGTTAATGATGTCTCACCTCTTGTATCCCCCCAGCCCGTCACATAGCACTCCTCTCTTCCTCCTAACACAGAGTTTTCTTTTGGTAAACAAACTGGGATTACATGATTATTAATGACTGCTGGTCTGAAATGAACAAACAGGAACAATCATTAGCACAATTATACTTAATACTGCCTTCAGGTTTCTAAAGCCTTTATATACATTCAACCTTTTATCATTTAAATCTTTAGTTTAAGTTAAGGGTTTTTTTCTGATGTGCAAAATTGCTTTTTAGGCTCTAAACCCTCAAAAATTCTGCCTGCCCACTGGCCAGGCCTGCTGGAAGAGGAAATCTCCCCACTACAGCATGGAAACAGCATGGAGTGACTTCATGCTAATATTGCCGGTTTCAATCACCATTACCTTATCAAGGTACAAGCATGTAGAAACACAGACTGAAAGCTCCTCTAGGCATTGCCTCCTCCTATTCTGCTGCCACTGCCTCACCTTCCAGCAGCTGGCACTCAGTGCATTTCCAGCCTGGCCCTAGCCTTCCTCCCCTCCCAAGGCAGCCTTTCCCTTTCTGAAACCCTGGAGCTTCTGCAGAAAGGGAAGAAAGAGGGTCTCAAATCACTAATTGAACAAAGAATGTGCAGAAACATTTATACAACACCAGCAACCACGTTTTAGTCATCTTGTCCCATCAGAACAAAGGAATGCTTCAGGTGAGAGGGTACCTGCTCAGTTTGAGCAGAGCAATATCTGCTCTGTGTGGCTCCTTGAACAACTTCTCTACATCACGTTTTTGTACTGATGGCTCTGTTGCTACTTCTTTGTGTAATCCAAGGTACACTTTATATGCAGCTGGTCGTGAGGACCTATTGGAAATGATTGCACATGGTGAGCTGATGAACACACAACCAGGACATAGACCCCTTACAATGTTATTGGGCACCTTGTTCTGTCAAAGCCGACTTCGGAGTAAACTTAATTCCTTATAATGGCACATGAAATCAAATTGGCAGAAGTTCTCATTGTCGCTCTGTTTTACAGTTAGAACTCAGCTTTAATGAATGAAAAGTAGACTTGGCTCAATTCTCAATTGCTTGCAAGCTATTTGCAACCAGCTTGGGTTGGTTATTGTGTCTCTTGTTTCTCCTGTGATTTCCTATCTAGTGTAAGAAGTTGTTGGTGCAGTCTATAACAGATACTTACTTTTCTAAGCAGTGGGCAGCAGTAAGAACCCATTGAGGATCTATCAGAGTTCCCCCACAGAAATGCAAGCCATAACTGTAATAGAGCAAAAAGGCATGGAAAGGGCATTGGTTTAAGATGGGGAAGTTAATTCTACCGTAATATATCAGGTAATATTTCTAACATGTGTGCCTTTACAAACTAAAGTCATTATTCCACAATTTCATTAAGAAATATTTTGCTTTCCTTGAATTATTTTTCTTACAATGATGGTAGTGTTCTGTGGACAGTTTTTGAGGCCTTGTATGAAAACACCTAGATCTTTGCTCTTAGTGTTTCTAGTACTGGAAAACCTTGTGTGCAGTGAGGTTCACCACTTTAGAGATTCTAACCTTTTCTAGCTCTAATCACAGTCATAAAACTCTGCAACTGGTCTTGATTCCTGTTTTTATTAATAAGTTTGCCAGTAGGATCAAATACTTACATGGAAGGACCGATCAAGAGGTGTACTAGCCATACTGTTGCTTTTATTCATTGGAAACTGTTTCTATTGCAGAACACAGTGACAGATTTAAAGTCATTCTGCCTTCTAGTGAAAATGCTTTTGAAATTAACTATTTTATTGATCTTCTGGCTATTTGTCACCCAAAAAAGTGTTCTTGGTTGTCTAAATGACCTTCTTTAAGAACAGCACACACCGTGTTTAGCCTTGAGCTACTTTTAAATTGAAGTCAAGTTTAGAATGCTTAAACCACATACTGCAACATCCTACGAGAGGCAAGGTTTCTTCGCATGAAAAGTCTAATGTAATGGGGAATAACCATACCTGGTACGGAGGCTGATCTGCCAGGGCCAGGAGTGTGGATGCGAAACACAGCCTGCAACAATCCTTTGAGCACACAATTTTGGTCTGAACTTGGATTTTCCACATTCATACTGAGCAGGAGCTAACATAATAAGAAAAAAAATCACTTTAAGGAACTTCAGCCATTTGCTGTACATTCATTATGAACTCAGAAAACTAGAAGGTGAACCTGTTACATTTGTCACTTCATCCTCTGATTCTCTTCAAGTAATTCTATACCATACATTACATACATTTTGTGAGGTTACCTTCATCTGGAACACCTAAAAATGCCTAGTAAATTTTCTTTTCACATACAGTTCTCAGTGGCCAGCAAATTACACGAGTAGCTCTACGGCCAGATAGAAAAAAAATATCAAAACAAAGACAAAACAGAAGGGGAAGGATATAGAAAGAGAGAGAAAGAAGAAATAAATTCTCCCAACATTCTTAAATGTACTCTTATGAATGTCAACAGTGCAGAAGTTGCACTGGCAGACATTTTAAACTAATCTTGGTGGTACAGCAGGTGAAATTCAATCACTGTTTCTGGGGAGCAAAATTTTGTTCACTCATGTCAGGATCATTGGGCACTTCAGATGTGTCTGAGTTATTAAAAAAGGTCGTTTTTATTTGGCCTTGATGAACTGACTCTTACCAACACAGAATTTAGAACTTTGTCAGCAAAAAGAGCTAACCAATGAAATTAAAGGCAAAAGCTATGTTTCCCCTGTTCTTTAGATTAACATCTCAACCTAAAAAAAGTATTGATTTAAAGAAGAAATGGATCATTAAATTTAATATAATAGTCATGTGAAAATGTAATTTTTTCCCTAAGAGTTCCAGCCCAACACATTCAATGCAGTACAACTTTTACAGCTACAGTGCGTGCATGTATAGAACAAACTTCTTTTTCTTGTTTGGTCCATTTTTGGGTTTTAATTTGAGCACATTTTCTTCTGCTCACCTCTGAGAGGATAAAGCAGCAAGAAAGTCACCCTTCTTTTGAGAGCTATCTCTTCCTAGCATAGTTTTTGTTGTTGATAGTCATGAAAGGACTGGAAGCCAAAATGTTATAAAACCTTGTCACTGTACACTTTGTCGCACCACCTCATTCAGAGTACCAAAGAGCTTGATTACTACTAACAAAGACAAAAGGCATCTAGTTAAATATTTAGGGTCAGATGCACTTTGCAGACTTCAGATACAGTACATTATCAGAGGAAGGACAGTCAGGTTGTCATCCAGAACAGAACCAGAGCCACACGAGCAGGAAGTGCAAAAATTTTGCTGGGATAAGAGCATGCCTTGTTCAGCAAGGCCACACACAGAGTTATGCCAGGAGATTAGGCAGGAGCAGGGAAAATTTCTGCAGGGATGGCCCATTTTGAACCACATGGCAGCACCCCATGAGCTTCAGTGGGCTCCATATCTTGTGTTGTGTTTGGGGCTTTCAAGGAAGACCAATCTGAAGACTTCAGACAGAGACCTTGAACATCACTTCCCAAGAGCCCTAATTTCTAATCTAAAGCTATTGCACTTAGATCAGTCTTTCAGACGAATCACCAATTTTTCTCCAGTTGTCATAAAAAGTTACAGGAAAGGGAGACACTAATCTTTAAGGGAAAGGGAGACACTAGTCTTTAAAGGAATAATTACGGCACTTGGGAATGTCACAATACTCCCAGGCTTTTCTTGGGTCTGTTGTGTAGCACCAAGGTCCATTCACATCTCCATCAGGATTCCTGCAATACTGTAAAAAAGAATAAAGACGCCAACTATTAACCAGGGAATAAAACTCCCAATCAATTAAAGTTTCAAAATAAAATAAAAATAAGTTTGGGAAATATTTTTTATTTCCTTTCCTATAAGTGATTTCCAATTCCTTTTGTCAAAATTCGTTTCATTTTTCCATTTGCTCTGTGAGTTTGGAAAAAGAGAATAAAAATCAGACTTCTTCAACTGGCTTCAGACAGTAAGCTTCACTAGGGCAACCTTCGATCTCTGAGGTATCAAAAATTAGGAAATCTTGACCTTGGGTGAAGCTTTCTAAAGCACAGAAAATATCTACTCCTGCTTTCAGTGCAGTTAATAGGAGAAGTAGGCTCAGTCCTGAGGTCCTTTNCTGTGCAAGCTGTTCTTGCACAACCCGGTGATGCCTGTGGTGATGCAGGGCTGCAGTGTCCACCCTCATGTGGGTACTGGCTGGCTGAATCACTCTCTAGGTATTTCCTGGGCTTACTGACTGATCTCTCTCAGCACAGACATCTCACACAACTGCATGCTACCAGGTATCTTTTCTAGTTCCCTTCTGATCCTGAAACACATCCCATGTCCTAGAAAAAAGGAGAAAAATATTTGCTACCAAGAGCCTTTGACAAATGCAAGAACTAAGAATTTATGGCAGGCAGCTTTTTAGAGGGAGTTTCCTCAGTCTGAGCTGGAATTCAATACAGAGTATGTGATGCCATAAAAGAATTGACTAAAGCAAGTTCTAGAGTCATCTATCTGGTGAAAAAAATAGTTAAAGCTAGCAACATCAAACAAGCTCTTTATATCACATACAGAGCTTGTCACAAATTAGGCAGATATTGTACATGGAACATTACAAGTCTAAAGAACTGGTGATGAGTATATTTGTTAGGGCTGGGGAGATGAAGGTTAGAAAGGGAGATTGCCTTGCAGGATGGTCAGGTACCTGTATAGCCCTGAATAATGGGCTGTGGCAGAAGCTGGAGGGCTGAGGCAGAATTACTAGAGGATGGAGGGCTACAATCCATCAGCTGCATATCTCAAGGAACTTACACTGAACAAGGGATTCATCACCATCTCACCTGTCCCTGCTACTACTGAAACCTCTGACCCCAGGTATTCTTTTTGTCAGAGGAAACAGAGGTGCTGCCCACAGACCAACCCTGGTTAGTCCTCAGTAGTGAGGAGAAGCAAGTGCCCATCTGAAGCCCCTTGGATGTGCTGCAGAAGCATTAATAGTGCTTCTGGGCATCTCTGTGCCCCACAGAAGTACAGATTGGTTATGTCAGCAAGAATTATCACGATCAGGTTTTCAGATTGAACTGAGGAAAATAAATTAATTAACAAAGACCTGTCACAAAATTCTTGCTGAGGGACCCTGAAAAAGACAGGCAAAGCTCAATGACAACAAGTATTCAATGAATGAACAGTTGTTTACATTTTTCTCCAGCCCTGCTTTTGGATGAGTTGTGGGAGTGAAATAGTCATGGCTATGAGGTTTCTGAGAACTCCACTCCTGACAAGTTCGACCCCTTGCAGTTTTTGCCACTGTGCCACGGTAGTCTACACCATTTTCATTAATGCAGTCTGTGAAAAACAAAGAAAACAAAATGGTTGGTAGCTGTGAGCTGTCAGGCCACATCCCTACTTGATCGTGGTGAAGCAGGGTGAAATTTGAGGAAATACTTCTACAATTTGCAAGTCCTACACAATATGTAGACAAGGAAGGAAGGGCTACATAGTGTCAATGATGATTAACAATGACATTTTCATTTCCTTGTATTTTAAGAGTTTTCTTCACGATCACAAAAGTCATAAATCAAAGAAGCCTACATTCAGTTGATCCTTCATGACTCCAGAAATCAGGACTACAATGACCATGCTCTCATAAAGTGTTTTCCTTGCAGACACTGATATCTGTCTCATGCCACATTTTACAGCAGGTAAAAAGCAGTAACACATGCTCAGCCAAAATTATTAACCATCTAACCAGAGAAATGTGTCATAGCAAAAAAAAAAAAAAAAAAAAAAAAACCTTGAAAGCAGCTTGCTTGCATTAATGAAATGTTTTTTAAGCATGTNAAAGAAAGAAAACTGCAGTACTCTCACCATCTACTGCATAACAAAGTTATATCTTAACTGAATAAAAAAAAACCCCAGCTGTCCTCTGATGGGAAATGGAACCATCAAAATGTGAATGCATGGCACAGGAAAAGACTTTTTGGAGTAGTCGCCAGCAAAATGCCATCACTGCTGCATTTCTGTCATTGCTAGTTGCCCTCCCACAGTAGTGTGGAAACTGGTAGCCATTTGCTTCCTCGTGTTGTTTCCAATATTGCCAGATA
>VYZT01035397.1:0-14568 GCA_013400735.1 Pomatostomus ruficeps
TGGGGCGGGGCTGCCGGGCGGGCCCGGGGAGGGATCGCGGAGGGACAGCGGCCGGAGGGCTGTGGCAGGGGCAGGAGAGGGCAGCGAAGCCCTCGGGCTGGGGCTGGGTCGGGCGCCGCGCTTGGTTTGCGGGGCCTCCTCTGCCCTTGGGCCCCTCCTGCGGGACAGGTTCCCTGTGGTTCGGTCACCTGGGGGTTCCCCCGTCCCCCTCTGCTCCCTGAGGTCCTTCCTCTCCCCTGAGGTTCCCCTCTCCCTCCGCTCCCTCCTGTTCCTGTGGGTTCCCCCCGCGCCCTGTGGGGTTTCCCCCCTTCCCCCGTGGGTTCCACTGTTCCCCTCGCGGGATTTCCCCTCTGCTCTGCAGCTCTCAGCCCCGCCAGAGCTGACTGTCTGTGTCCCCGTGTTTTCCCACAGCCGAGATTCCCAACCAGCCTTCCACAGACACCGAGTCAACCGGGTCACCTCAAACCGGTGACAACCAGGAGCAGACGAACGTATCCCCGGGGAACCAGAACGAGCAGAAAGATCCTTCCAACAGCAATGGCAACGACCAAACAGGCACGAGTAGCGGGACCAAGGTGGATAAGAACCAGACGGACAAAATTCTGTCTGGGAACGGCAGCAATGACGAGGAGAAGGAGAAGATGAAGAAGGTGGTGCAGAATGGCAGCGACCAAGGCAGCAGCGTGGAGACTTCTCAGGGCAGCAGCAATGCGAACGGAGGCAGTGAAAACAGCGCAGGAGGCGGGGGAGCAGGGGGCGAAGGGCAGAACAGCAGCAGTGGAAGCCAAGGCAGCAAGACAGGCAGCGATGGCAATAATGGCCAGGGCAGCACAGGCAATGGTGGCAATGGTAGCCAGAGCAGCACAAGCAGCGGCACTGAGGGCCAGGGCAGTACAGGCACTGGTGGCACTGGTGGCACTGGTGGCGGGGACAGCACAGGAGGCAGCACTGGTGGCCAGACTGACAGCGACAACAACAAGCCCAGCAAGGAGCAGCAAGGCAGCGTCAACGAAAACAGCCAGGATGGCAGCGCTCCAAACAGCCCCAAGAACGAGGACACCAAAGACAACAATGGCAAGAACGGGGCTGGCACCGGCCAGAGCGGCGGCGAGGGCGGCGAGAACACGAATGGGAACAACACCCCGGACAGCAACAACGGGGGCCAGGACACCAACCAGGGCAGCAACCAAGACAGCAGCCAGGGCACCAACCAGGGCAGCAACCAAGACACCAAGCAGAGCACCAGCCAGGGCACCAACCAGGGCAGCAGTGACGGGAACGGGGCTGGCACCCGGGGCAGTGAGGCCAGCAATGGGCACACCGATGGGGACACCACCCAAGGCAGCAGTGATGGGCAGCAGGCCCAGCCCGAGACCCAGGGCAGCGCTGGTGACGAGCAGCCTGGCAACCAGGACAATCAAAGGAACTCCCAGGAGGACCAAAACCCCATCTCACAATCGGCTCCCTCCACTGCGGAGGGCGACGGCTCTTTGGAAAATGAAGAAAACGCCGGAGAGGAGTTGGCTGAGGCTGAGGACGGCGGTGACACCTCCTTGAACCAGGAGAAAGGGAAGAGCGTCCCCCCGCTGCCCCGGCCCCGCTCCGAGAGCAGCCACTTCTTTGCCTACCTGGTGACCACAGCCGTCATCGTCGCGGCGCTGTACGTGGCCTATCACAACAAGCGGAAGGTGAGCAGCCCCGCTCAGGCCCTGGGCGCTGGGATTGGGACCCACTCACTCCCTTCCCCTGATCCTGACTGGTTTCTCACCAGTCCCACCCAGTTTGGTTCGTGTCCATGTGGTCCCGGCAGCAGTGGGAGGAGTGGGAGAGTTGTGACCAGGAACGGGGTCAGCTCTGGTGGAACCTGGGTGTTCTCAGCTCTGCTGCTGATTTTCAGCTGAGATGGAAACACGGAGGGGGGCGAGATCTCTGCGTGTTTTCTCTGACAGTTTTCTGTAGCAGGTTGCACAAGATTGGGGTTGTTCTTCCTCACATAAAGCTGGTTTTGAGAGAGAAGAAAGAAAACAATTCCTTACTGTTCTCTGCCTGTCGAGCAAACCTCGTTATCCATCTTAGCTGGGTCGAGTACTGGCATTTACATGTTTCAAGTGCTTTCTCACAGGAAAAGAGTTTGGAGGAGCAGGTGAATGAAGACCCAGGTGAGCCTGTGCTGGGAGCTGCTGTCCCACTCATCCCGTCTCCATTTTTCTCTCTCCAAAGATCATTGCTTTTGCTCTGGAAGGAAAAAGATCCAAAACTGGTCGGCGGCCCAAGTCTGGTGATTATCAGAGACTGGATCAAAAGGTGAGACCCAGCCCAAAGCGGGGTTGGCATCCCTGGTGTGTGTTAGAAATGCAAAATATCGGCCCCTTGCATCAGAAAGGGTCCCACAGCCCCAGCTCAGCCGGGTTTGGAGAGCAGAGTTTGGTGTGGAAACAAACGCTGAGAAACGCTGGCAGCGCTGACCCGGGCAGAGCGGGGACAGTCTCGAGCTGGGCTGTGCTTTGCTGCTGATCCAAATGAATTGTCAGAGAGGTCTTTAGTGGGAGAAGGGTGGGATTTGTGGAGAAATCCCTTTCTTCTCTCCCTTGAAACCTTTTTCCACCTCCTGCCCCTCGAGGCAGATGTGCCTGTAATTATTTTCTGCCACGGGAGGAGGAAAGGTAAAAAACAAAGGCGAGAGCTCGTGTTTGGGAGCTCCTCAGCCCTCTGGACAGAGCAGCAGAGTCATTCTGAGCTGTCAGGCAGTTCCAACCTTTCCTTTTGCCTTTGCAGATCTAGGTTCCTCCTGGGATGATGACGGCCGGCGATGGGAACGCTGCGCTGCCACAGTTGGATTTCAGCCCACGGGAAGGAGGGGAAGCGCTTTTTTGTTTTGCACCTGCACCTTGATAGAACCTCTCACTTCCCTAAATTTCCCTTTCCCAGCTGCCTTGTTTTCCCCTCAGGCGTCTGGCTGCTGGAAAAGCCAGTCCCAGCACTGCTGTGTCCCCATGCAATGGAATTCGCCATCTGCTGGACTGACTCCTCCTTTTGAGGGGGGAAATTAAGGATCTGCTGCACAATGAGCCACAGGACTGTCCCCTGCCTGGGATCGGAGCTGCCTTGGTCTCCTCCTCCTTCTCCTCCTCCTCCTGCTCCTCCTCCTCCTCCTCCTCCTGCTGTTGGGTTTGGATGCTCAGGTTGGGAGCCTGGGAGTTCTCTTGCTCTTGTTTGGAATCGATCCACCACAGACTCGGGTTTGGGTTTTCTCTCCCTGATCAGTTTTCCAGTTTCACACCCAGGTTCCCTTTTTCACGCCTGCCTTTGGCCGTGCTGAAGCAGTTTCTGCGGTGTGGCTCAAACCCTTCGTGCTCTGTGCGGGTCTCTTCCCTCCCAGTCCTCCCAGTTCAGCCGGGGTGTTGGTCGTGGTGTGGTGCTGTTGAGGAGGGGTCAGGCTGGTGGTGTCAGGGGTTCAGGTGGGAAGATTCACCCCCTCGTAGGAAGGAAGGAACGTAAATCCCTGAGGAGTTCGGGGTGAGGGAAGCTCCCAGTCCCTCACTCCCCCAGCTGGACTGGTGCTGGTGGGACCAAGGGCTGCCAAAGGCGCTGGAGCCCCAGTCACACCTCTGAGGTGGTTTTCACTCCTGCAGTTCTACTCCCGAGAGGTTTGTGAAGCTGGGATGTTTCTGGAGAGGGCACAAAGCACCTGCTTGGCTCCTGCTCTGGGTTTTTCCAGTGTAGGCACAAAAGAATGGATTTGAGGAACCCAGAGCTCCTCACGTGGGCACCCAGCTGCACCACATCAGGTGTGCCAGTCCTGCACGTGCTGACTGACTGCACGGGAAGAATCCCAGGATGGCTGAATTCCCTCCTGGGGGGCTTTTTTCTGTCCTTCCCAGGCCTGGGACCCATCAGCTCCTTGCTCTGTGGTCACCTTGGACAAGGGCAGAGCTGTTTCCTGGTCACTGTGAAAGCTGCAGCTCTGGTTTTGATTTCCTAATAACTCATTCCAAGAGAGGAGAAAGGGCTTGACCTCCAAACCTCAAAATCATCCTTTCCCTGTTTCCTGGCTCGCACAAGGAGCATGAGAGTCCCTCTTGGCTTTGAAGAGTTCTCAGTTTCCCTAGGAAACATCCCGGATGCTGAAAGCGCTTCCAGGAGTTGTTTGGAGAACAGGAGGGTGGAGGGAAGGGAAAGGGGAACAGGGTGGGACCTCCTGCACCAAACCACCCGAGATCCTGTGGGGCCAGGCTGGGGGCTGGGGAGGGGGACATTCCAGTGTGTGGAGTTCCTGGGCCGCTCCGGCCGGGATTTTTGGAGCGTGTGTGCTTTTTGGAGTGTGAGTGCTCTGTGCCTGCTTTGTCCTGTTTTGGTTTGGTTTTCTTTTAATTGAATCATAATTTAGAATGGTTCTTTTTTTTCCCACCATCTACCCATTTTTCTATCCTGGGAGCTGTTTTGGACCTCAAACACCTCGACCCCAGGCTGAGCCAAGCACAAGCCCTGAACTGGGGAGTTTTCCCCCCAAAATCTCCCCGCCAGCACTTCCCGAGGCTGGTGTGTCCCACCGACAGCCGGGGCTGCCTGGAACCTCGGGAATTTGCTCCCATTTTGTTGAGTTTTATGGTATTTATGCAACGTGTCCCAAAGGAGTCAGGGTGCACGGAACCTTTTCCCTTTGGACGCACATTTTCCATGGATGGTGTCTGTTGGTACAGAGGGGTTTTTTGCCAAATATTCCGACTCTTTAGGCTTGAACCAGCACATGATTTGTTTTCTGCTGCAGTGAAACGCACCTTGCTTGGAAGGATCAGAGTTTTTTATAGTTCTTTGTACTGTTTTGGTTTTTGGTTTTTTTTTAATTTTCTGTGTGGTGAAATCAGTAAATGGATTTAAAAAGACCCAAAACATTTGAGTTTTCACTTCTCTCTTGGTTTTGTCTTTTTTTCGTGTTCTTTGCATGGTTTCCGTTGAGACCTGATGCCAGAGGTGAAGGTTGGCTCCTCTTCATGCAAAACCAGTTTGATGTTGGTAGAAACACCTGGTTTTGTGGAGCTGTTTGTGCACAGCCGGAAGGAGCCCAGACAGGCCCAGGCCAGAGCGGATTTGAAGTTTCCAGTCCGCTTTCCAGGGCCCAGAGTCAGCCCAGCTCCACCGGGGCCGGCGCGGGGTGGTGTGAGGTCAGCGCCCAAAGGGGATTAAACTGCTCTGAACGGAGCTTAGACGTGAGCTCTCCTCTTGGATTTCTTCTTTCTCCCCCAGGGAGCCTCGGAGGGCGATCCCAGGACATCCCCAGAGGATGATGAGGGTGCTTCTGGGGAGTGTTTCCTGCAGTGAGTGGAAGAAACTTCCTCCTTTCCCCACCCCTGCCCCTTTTCCCTGAAAGGAGGAACTCCCACCTTCCACTCCCTTCATTGGGGTGATTTCCCAGAAAAAGCACCGCACTGTGCTCCGGGAGCTCGCTGAACCTCTTCTCGCTCTCACCCTGGTTTGAGAGGTTGGAAAGATCCCAAAATACGCGGGCAGGCAGAGCAGAGCCCCTCGGGTCAGGTCCTGTTCCTGCGCACAGGACGCAGGGGGAGCATCCCGGGGTGGGGAGTGCCTGTGGGGCTGTGTCAGGGCGACTGCCCACGAGTCAAAGTCCATCAGTGGAAATATTGTCAAATGAAATCAGAAATGCTTTCTCAGCTGGGCTGGGCGCTGCTTATCGGGGCCAGATTGCAGAGACATTCCGACAGAGGCGGTTTAGCAGAGAGGCCCCGAGGGTGGAGGAGGTTTAATGCATGAGAAACGGGGCGAAACCGGGCACGGGGGGGCTGGGGCTGAGCCCTTCAACCCTCCCGCTCTGCACGGGCTGCCCAGAGAGCGGGGCCAGCTGGGGCCGGGCTCTGCTCGCGGGGAACAGGGGCAGGACAGGAGGAAACGGCCTCGGGCTGTGCCCGGAGAGGCTCAGGTTGGATGTTGGGAAGATTCCTCCATGGAAAGGGCTGTCCAGCCCTGGCACAGCTGCCCAGGGCAGGGGTGGAGTCCCCATTCCTGGGGGTTTAGCAGGTTTAGTGTGGATGTGGCACTCGGGGACAGGGGTCAGTGGTGGCCTTGGCAGTGCTGGGGAACAGCTGGGCCCGATGCTCTCAGGGGAGTTTCCCAACCCGAATGATTCCATGGTTCTGTGAAACGCTGCTGCATCCACCCCCTGACCTCCACTCCAGATCCCCGGTGAACCCGGCCTGCAAGCCCTGGTAACCACCCGGGTTTATTTTGTCTTATCTTCTGCTGGAAGCTTTGGATCTTGCACGGCTTCCTGAGCAAATACCTGACCGTGAGCTGATCTCACTGCAGGTATTTTCCTTACGGGCAGGGCACCAGCCAAGCAAACACATCAGCTTTGCCTCTGCAAGATGCATTCCGTGGCCTGGGAAGGTTTGTTTGGATTAAAAAACCGCCAGAATGAGTGAGAGAGCGTTTGCAAGGCTGGAGCTCCTTGGGGTGAGAAAAGCAGGAGGATTTGGGTCTCCTCAGAGCCGTGAGAGCCGTGGGGATGCTGCTGGGGGAAGGTTGGGTGTCACTCGCCACCCTCACAGGAAAGGATTCCATCCCAATATCCCATCCATCCCTGCCGTCTGGCACTGGGAGGACAATCCCCCTTGTCCTGTCCCTCCATCCTTTGTCCCAAGTCCCTCTCAGCTCTCCTGGAGCCCCTGAGGCACTGGGCTGTGGTGCCCAGAGCAGCCTCCCCGGCTCCCTGCGGTGCCCAGGGCGCTCCAGCTCGGATTCCCCAAGGGTTTGGGTTGATTCTGGGCGATTCCGGGCGTTTGGCTCCTTGCAGAACTCACCTTCTCTGCAGGTTCCATCCCATCGCTGAATTACCTCTTTGCTCAGTGATCTAATCCTCTTTGCAGGATCAGCCTTCAAGCCTATTTCCAGGGCTCCTTTCCAGCATGGTCACACTATTCCCTGCTCGGTCACACCGCTCCCTGCTCAGGAACCACCTCTGGCTTTTGTTTTTCTCCGGCTCCATCAGCACCTCACAGCTGAGCTTCTCCCAGCCCTGCCGTGGGGAGTGGCTGCCCCCAAATGTCACCGTGGTGGGATTTCAAGTCAACTTTTATGAGTTCATCTGCGCCCAGCTGGTGTCTGGGAGGGATATTGGTTCCCAGTGATGTCCTGTGCAAATGAAAAGCAGCGCGATGTCCCCAGCAGCCCAAAGGGTACAAACCACCGGGAGAAATGGGGACTCTGGGAATGACTGAGGCTGTGCCCTGAAGGAGAGACACGTGCAGGGATGGTGGGAGGCCGGGAAAGGGAGGCTGCAGTGAGCAAGGAGGCTTCAAAATCAGTGAAAGCATCAAAAAAAGAGGCATGGAGCATAAAAGAATTGGGCTGGAGGGTTGTGGTGAGAAGCTGGGGAGTGAGGAAGGGATCAAGGAGGGATCAAAATCCACAATTAAATCAGATTTATACTGGCAGCAGTTTAAAACCTCACGCTGTGCCAGTCCAATTCTGCCCAAATCTGGCAAAAAAGCGGGGAATTCTCATCCAGCAGCTGCTTTGCTTCAACAAAGGTGTTTCGGGGGAATTTGGTGAGCACTGGGCACTGCTCCCCTGATCGAACCTGGAAAATCCCTGTCAGTTTCATGGGCCCAGGGTGCCCCGATGCTCACAGAGGACTCACTGTGCTCACAGCAGTACCCCCCAGTACCAGGGAATTCCTTCTTCCCGTGGCCGCCTGCTCCAGGGAGGTGGGAGGAAGGTAAATCCACGTTGGCCAGCTGGTTTTCCTCACTCAGGTTCCCAATTTATGGCTGTTCTGCCGTTATTCCTCCCCAAAACTTGGCTGGCTCAGGAAAAACCCCCAGGAACGTTCACAAGGGTGGGGCTGTCCCTTTCCCTTCCCGTTCCACTTTCCATTCTGCTCTCCCTTCCCCTTCCTTTTGCCTTCTTCTCTCCCTCACAGTCCCAAGCCCCCTGACCCATCATGAGGCACAAATCCCAGATCATAATCGCTATTTTATTATTTCCAGTCTCATGTGCTTCCCTTCCCATCTGGAGAGGACTTTGATCCTGTTCCCAAGCTCTGACCAGCGGACAGAAGGGCTTTGTTGCTGCTAACGGAGCGTGTGCTCGTGCCAGTGATGCCTTGGGGAAATGGGGGAAAGCAGCACTCAAACATCGGGAATTCTGGGGGGTCGGGGTCCTGCTGCTCCCAGGAACGACTCGGGAAGCGCTGGAGAGCCTGCAAGTGCTGCTGCTCTCGGACAGCGTGGGGGGCTGCAGGTGGAGGTCGATGATCCTGATGGGATCGAGCAGGACAAACCCCAAACCCCTGGCACTGTGGGAGCTGCTGGGCGATGCTGGCACCTGCTGGTGCCACCTGCTTTGGGGTTATTTTGAATTCTGTCCTGGCCACAGCTGCTCAGGGCAGCTCTCGGGGACCCTCCTTGTGGCCAGGGACCAGCACTGGACATGACAGTGGAAGGGGATGCGTTTTTTTTGTGGGGCTGAGGTCCAGCACAACCTGTCTGGGAACAGGAATGGCATCTTCCTGGAGTGAAATCCCTTGGCTTCGCACAGAGACGGATCTGCTACAGGTGCGTGAGAGCTGAGAGCGAGGTGGGGGTGGTGTGGTGGGGAGCAGGGGTTCCTGGTGCTGGGGTGGGGGGTCTTAGTCTCCCTTCTTGGAGCTGCTGACCTCCAAGCGCATCTTCAGCCACGCCACGTCCACGTAGAGGTTGCGCTTGAGGATGGTGCTGGCGCAGATGATGGCTCCTTGCAGGGCTCCCATGAAACCCCCCAGGCACAAATCCTGCCCTGGAAGGGGGAAGCAGCAGATGGGGTCCCCCTGTGAGCAGCCCTCGCTCCCCGTTCCATCCCAGCACCGCCAGAGGTGGTTTGGGCATCGCCCTCCCCACCTTCCCCACATCACCCCTGGGGTCTGAACTCACAGTTCCCTCCCTGTCTGACCCCTCGTCTCCAGCAGGAAAAGGGCCTCATCCTGTCCCATCGTGCAAGGAGACAATGTCCCAGAGCTGGAGGAGCACAGCCCTTTCCTCCTCCCCTGGGACCCTGGAACTCCGCTTTTCCAGCGATTTTTCCATTGTCCCACAGCACCGCAGGGCTCTTCCCTTTATTCCATTCAGGATTGAAGGTTTTCTCCCCCCACATCTTGCTCCCCCAGAGCTGTCCTCATCTGAGAACACCGGTGGCCCTGTCACCTGTCAGGTAGAGGTTGGGCACAGCTGTGTCCGCCCGCACGGCGGCCATGGCTTCGGCCTGCATGCGGGGGATGCCGTGGTCGGCGCCGTAGAACTCCCCGCGGGGGCTGGCGATGTAGTGCTGGTTGGTGAGCGGAGTCCCGCCGGAGAGGTACTCGATCTGCGGGGGGACAGGGGACAGGCTGGTCTGCGGAGGCAGCAGGACAGGGCCACTCCAGGGACCGGGGTGTGGTGGGAACGGGCTGGGATGGGTTTCCTCGCAGGCCCTGGGGTGGTGGTTCTGGAGAGATTTCATCCCAGGATGGTTCTGGAGGATCATCCTGGGATGGTCATCCAGGTCTGCCCAGGCTGGACGGGGCTTGGAGCAACCTGGTCCAGTGGAAGGTGTCCCTGCCCTTGACAGGGGTGGAACTGGATGAGGTTTAAGGTCCTTTCCAACCCAAACCATCCCGTGACTCCATGGTCCCTCGCCCTTGCACCATGAGGAGGCAGCAGCGATGGCTTGGTGCCACCCTGGACCTCAAGTGCAGCAGGTCCAGCCCCAGCTCTGGTGTTGGGTGGGCAGAGGGGACCCAGGGAGGAGCTGAGGACCCCAAACCCCGAGTTTAGGACCCTTGAACCCTGTGTTTCCTCACCCGGCCCTCGACGCGGGGGTAGAGCTTGTAGGCAGTCTGCATGATGGCATCCACGAAAGTCTTCTTCAGGTCCTCGTAGTCATCGCCCCGCTTGTGCACCTGCGTGTCCTTCCACTCCTCGAACCACTCGTACCTGGCGAAGGTGACGATGGCCAGCGTGGATTTACCTGCGGGAGGACAAGGCTGGGGCGCTTGTCCCTCTGCCACCCTCATCCCGCCCTGTCGCTGCCCCAGTCCCTCCCAGGAGATGTCCCCAGATCTTTGGGGTTCCACGTTCTCCATCCAGGTATCCCAAAGACCGCGTTCCGTGAGCCCCACGCTCCCCAGCTTTGATCGTGGATAGGAGAGGAGAAACTCCTTGTTTGGGGTCACCAAACCCCAGCGAGAGTTTTCAAGCCCCTCACAAGCACTCGTGGCACGGTCTCAGCCTTACCCGGGTGCCTCATTTCCCAGGTGGGGTCCTTGGCTGACGGCGAGGTGACAAAGAGGAGAGGGATGTTGTTGGCAGCTTCCTCTCGGGACGATGCCAAGTAGCGCTTCATCCTGCGGCGAGAGGGACGGGCTGAGCTGGGGTTCGGCGCACACCTTCCCCTGAATCCTCCTCACGGCCAAATCCCCATTTTCTGAGTCACTGCCCAGGAATTCATCTCCTTACGCTCAACGAAGCACGTCCAAGGTGAAGCCAAACTCACATTCCATCCAGGTCGTTCCCTGGGAACATGAAGTAGTTGGTGGCTTCCAGCCCCAACTCCTCCTTCGAGCCGCTGAGGCCGACGAAGACGGTGAAACCTGCCTCGCCGTGGGCCACCGTGCGGAGCTGGGACTGGATCTCTGCCATGGGGAGGGAAAAAGGGGAATCAGTCTGTTCTGGGGGAAGTCAGGCTTTTCTAGGACCCTCAGCTACGAAGAGGTGGTTTCTCCAATCCTGATCCCTTCCCACCAAACCCTGACCCTTCCCACCCACACAAATATCCCCCTTCCACCCAACTGTGACCCTTCCAGAAGATTTTCTGGCAATCCAAATTTAAGTGGACATTCCATCAACTTCCACAAATTTCGGGGCCCTGCACTGTGTTTTTTAGGGAATCCTTGCACCAAACCGGGACTTTGTAAACTACAGCCAATTTGGGCCAATTAATTTAAGCTCAGTTAAAACCCCTGTGAAGAAATGAGCGGCCAGGGCTGGGTTTTGAGGGCTGTGGGACAGGAGCGACAGGGGGTTTGCCAATGTTAATTGATAAATCCGGTTTCCGAAGAGGCTTATGGTGGGATTGGAGCCGTAACCCCGGCAGAGCCCCACGCTGACGCGGTACCCGGCAGAGCCCGCGCCTCCGCCGGCAGCAGCCGCTCGTAGGTGTTGAAGATCCCGGCATCCGAAATGATCACGGGGGCGAAGATGTCCACCAAATCCTGGCCTTTTTTGACACTCACACCTGGGAGGGAAAACCCAGAGGGGGAAGGATGAGGTGCTGGTGACAGGAACCCCCCTTGGGGGAGCAGCCCCACGCCCCATCCCCGCCGGTGCTCACCGCAGGCTCTGCCCTGGGGGTCCAGCAGGATCCTCTGCACCGGCGCCTTCCCGAACACGTTGCCTCCGGCCTTCCGGATCACGGGAATGGTGTGGAAGGCGATTTCCCCGGCGCCGCCCTTGGGGTACCACGCGCCGTGGAGGAAGTGGTTCACCAGGATGCTGTGCATGGAGAAGCTGGCCATGGAGGGCAGCACACCTGGGAAAAGGGGCAGCCGGGGTGGGTTTGGGAAAATCGTGGGTTTGGGGCTCATCCTCAACATTTTAGGATGAGGAACACCCCGGATACAGCACCGGGAGGAAGGTGAGGAGCCTGCGGGAGTAGGGAGGACGTGGTCACCAACCTGACCAAGTCATGGGGGGCTGAGCAAAGCCCAGGGGATGGACGGAGGGAGGGGAGGCTCAGGGGCTACCGGGGGAACGTTCCCTTGGGCAGGAATGACGTTGCCGCAGTGGAAAGGAATGTGGTGGGAAAGAGGTGGAGATGAGCAACAGGGACACGTCACCCACCGCTGACTTGGGGACAAGAATGCTGGCGAAGCATCCACCACAGCACCCCTCACCTGCAAACCTCCCAAAAGCTTGGGGAAAAGGAGTTTCTTACCTTTTTTCTGTTTCTAAAGGGTTTAACGCCACCCCAGAGCCTGCTGGTCACCTACCGTAGGTGGGGAAGATGTAGCTGAGGAGAGCCCGGAGCTCGGGGTTGGGGGTGAGACCCTCCACCACCTCCTTGAGGCTGCGCGAGGCCAGGCGGGAGAAGGGGCAGAGGAGCGGGAGCAGCCTGGAGCGGATCAGGAGCCCGGCCAGGAACCGTGGGAGCAGCTTCAGGACGCACAGCAGCACAACCACGCGGCCTGCGCTCTGCGGGGAGAGCCAGGGGCTCAGACCCAGGGGCTCAGTCAGTGCTGTCAGATGCCCCGAGGCGCTTTTCCCCCTTAAATTCACTGCTGGGCATCCTGGGGAGCTGTGGGCAAGGGGAGCAGTGGCTCCCTCAAAAAGCTTCCCTCAAAACCTCCCCTAAGAAAAGCTCCCCCACAGAAACTCCTGCAAAAAGGTCCTCCCAAAAAACTCCCCCAAAAAGCTCCCTAAAATAAAAGTTCTTCAAAAAAACCTCCTTGAAGAACTCTGCCCAAAAACCTCCCCCAGAACAACCATGACGCTGCATTTTTGAGGCAGAAAAAGGCGATTTTGGATGCATTTCCAACGCTTTTGGGGTGATGCCATTATCCCCTGGGGGTGCCAGGAGGGTTCCCCTCTCTGTGTGACCCCCCAGACCCAAACTCCCCTCGTTTTATCCCACCCGGATCCGCCTCTACCTTCACCAAGCGCTGGAACTCATCAATGGCCGCCGCCTCCCCGGGGAACTGCTCCTTCAGCCTCCGGAAATATTCCCGCTTCCCAGAATGGACGCGGAAGGTCCTGCCAGCGCCTTGGGGGTCCCCCAGAACCACGGCATCGTAGGTGGCCGGGAGCTGGGTCCACTCCAGCTGCCCATCCGTCAGCTGGTCCACCAGGAACCGCATCAGGGAGCCCTCCTGCATCTCCCCCACGTAGTGGATCCCTAAAATAAATATTTCTCCTTTATTTCCCCCCTTTTTTCCCCTTTACTTTCCCGCCCCAGGATGCACCAAACCCAACTCTTATTTATCCATCCCCACCCCAGCAGCTCCATGTGGAAGGAAAAATCTGCGATACACCCATCTCCCCCTGGGGGTACACAGTGCTCACCATTGTATTTTAATTAGGAATTTAGGGAATTTTGTTACATTTTGGTATTTTTCCTGGGCTTTTTCCACCCTGGGATGTACAGGACTCTCCTCTTATTTTTCCACCCCCAGCCCTGCAGCTCCATACGGAAAGAAAAGGGAAAATCCGGGATGCACCTGCCTCCCAGCTGGCACCGGCCCTGGTGGTTTTAAGTGGTAATTTTGGAATTTTGACACTTTGCTATTCATCTCTGCTGTCAATAATTAATCCCAGAGATGTGGGGACGCGCAGAGCCGGACTTTGTCTTGCCGCAAGATGTGTCCTGAGGTGACATCCCCCGTGTTGGGAATTGCGTAGGGGCTGGGCACGGGGAACTTGGGGGGTTCGGTATCCCAGAGCCGGAGGATTTGGGGACGAAGAGCCCAGAAATGGTTTATCTGAGGCGAGGGGTGCGCAGGGGAGCCCCGGTCCTCACCCCAGCGGGTGCAACTCCCACCCTGAGGGTTTCCCGTGTCCTCCCTTGGATCCGGGGGGATTTGGGTCGTACCCGTGTCAAACTCGAAGCCCTTCTCGGTGAAGGTGTGGCAGCAGCCCCCCAGCTTCCCGTGCTGCTCCAGCACCAGCACGCGCCAGCCGGCCTTGGCCAGCAGCGCCGCGGCCGCCAGGCCACCCACGCCACTGCCCACCACGATGGCATCGAGCTCCGGAGGGACCTTCTCTGCCGAGAACACTGCGGGGACAGGGGGGCGTCAGCGAGGGGACAGGCACGGGACACCCCGACACCACCGTGAGCAGGTGGCACCGCGGGGGTGATGCTGTGCTGGGGGTCACCCTGACACTGGGGGGGTCAATGCCACCCCAGGGGGGTCAGTGCTGTCCCGGGGGGTCAATGCCACCCCGGAGGGACAGTGCCACCCCGGGGGGTCAGTGCTGTCCCGGGGGGTGGTGCCACGCTTGGGGGGTCAGTGCCCCCCTGGGGGGGGACAATGCCACCCGGGGGGGTTAATGCCACCCCGGGGGGGACAATGCCACCGCGGAGGGTGTCACTGCTGTCCCGGGGGGGGTCAAGGCTGCCCCGGGGGCTGGTGCCATCCCGGGGGGGGTCAGTGCTGTCCCGGGGGACGGTGACACCCTGGGGCGTTGATGTCGCCTGGGGTGCTGATGTCGCCCAGGGGTTTGGTGTCCCCGGGGGTCCCGTACCTGTCTTGACGACCGTCCTGCGCGCAGCCTTGTCGGTGACGAGCGGGGCGGGCGGGCGGCGGGTGTCGGTGGCGAAGGGGTTGCGGCTGAGCGGGACCCGCGGGAGCAGGAGGGACAGGAGCGGGAGCAGGACGAGGAGGAGGAGAAGGGCAGCGAGGAAGAGCAGCGCCTGCAGCAGCCACATGATGCTGCGGCGCCCGGGCTGCGGGAGCCCCGCTCTGCCCCTCGGAGCCGGGAACAGCGGCGGGGACGGGAACGGCGGGCACGGGGGGCGGCTCCGGCACGGGGCGGGGGGACCGCGGGG
>VYZT01035398.1:0-14731 GCA_013400735.1 Pomatostomus ruficeps
TCAGGCACATGGTGTGACTCGTGCAATGATCCTGTGCGGAGCCAGGAGCTTGACTTGATGATACTTGTGGGTCCCTTCCAACCCAGCTTATTCTCTGATTCTGTGATTTATGTTATAAATTAAGTACAAATACTAGGAGTACCAAACTATGCTGTATATTTTATCTTTTATGGCCAAGTAAATATCAACTAAGCTGTTGGATATTTTTAGTGTTTCTCTTTTTCTGCACATTTCAAAAGGGAAATGAACATTAAAAATAACAAGATCTATTATTTCATTATTCCATGCTTCTGTTGTAGTGAAGAGTTTGAAGAGCTTCTTTCTCATTGGCCTACTATAGAAATATTTCAATCAGTTTATATGTTATTTTAGCTGAATGAAAAAGGTGGCATTTTAATTTTAAGGTCATTTAATTTTAGGGTCATTCTCCTATGTCTATTTGGTTCGGGCTATAATGTCACTCTCCTGCTCCCTACACCTTTTTCCTTTTTTCCCCCCAAAATGTCATAATTTTCATGAAAAAAAAAATATATATGGTTTCTTTCCCAAAACTGTTTTCTCAAACAAGAAAGCTGCAGTATGAGGACAACACCACAGCTCATGATTAGAAATCTGAATCCAGGTCTGAGGGAGCAATTCTATGTCATATGCATGATGTGTCTGGATAAGCAAACAAAAGGTAGATTTGCATAATATGTATAAAAGGTGCTCGCTCAATAATAATTATTTCTTTCTATAATCTAAAACTTTTTCCTAATATTTATAAAGTCCTTCCTTCGTATGTTTTATTCTACCTGCCTTGAATACCTCCTCTAGATTTTGAAACAGATAATATGCAATTTCCCCACTGAAAGTAACCTGGTAAAAAAACACGTGTGTCAACCAGAACACCCTCTGCCAGATCCTAGCGTTGAAACACAGAAAGACAATACAAATCCAAAACGTAAGTTCTATTTCTTTCTATTTTTTTTTCTTTCAGAATAAAGAATATCTTTTATCTTTCCTCTTAATACTACTAGGTGTTAATCCAACAGTAGTCCAGGCTTTCAGGATCCATGCCTTAAATTTTAGAAGTTTGGTGACAGCCAAAGAAAGAGTGTTGGAATGAAGATTAAAGTAACTCAGCCAAGTAATAATGGAATATGGAACATTTTATTACCTATCACAGGTCACTGTTTCACTTTCAGTCCAGGGTAGCAGTGACCTCAGACTGTTACCTTGTGGGAGCTGTTTTATGATCTGTATACAATGAGTTGCTAAATTCACTGCATTTTCCTTTTGCCAAATATATGAATATGCACTATGATATAATCTAGCACCACTTTGACTAGTCTTACCTGAGAATCTAAGAAAAGAATGTGACACATTGTCCTGGTTTCAGCTGGGATAGAGATAATTTTCATCCTACTAGCTGGTACAGTGTTGTGTTTTGGATTCAGTATGAAAATGATGTTGATAGCACTTATATTTTAATTGTTGATGTGCAGTGCTTGTGAGCAATGATATTGTGCATCACTTTTTTTCCCTTGAGTTTTCTTCTTCTTTCTCTCTTTTTGTGATCTATCTCCCTTTTAATTACTATTATTACTAGTAGTATTAGTAGTAGTGTAATTTATTATATTTCAATTGTTAAATTGTTCTTATCTCAAAATGGGTTTAACTTTTTTTCTGTTTCTCTTCTCCTAGGTGGAGCAGGGAGAAAAAAGTTGTGGAAGAATATGTTTTCCACATTAGGGCTGAAGGAAACAGGTGAAGAATCTTGGGTGAGGGGACCCTATAATAATTTTGTTCAGTGATGACTTTAGTCTCTAGAACTCTCCAGATGTCTTGATATCAAATTTCTCACTGAATTTTATTTAGTTTAAAAGTAATTTCTAGAAATTTACTTTTTCTTGGTAAGTGATTTCATTTTATTGTTTGGGAAGAGGGAAGGCTGGGGATGGGAGATATTGTCAGTCAAAATTTAAAACAGATATGTCTGTTCACCTGAGCAATCAGGCACTCAGATGACACCTGTTTTGTCAGGGTGAAAATTAATTAGTAGACAGAAGTAAAATGCTGAATGTTTTTGCACCTTCAGCCCCCAAGGGTAAATATCCATTCTTAAGTAGAGATTTTACCTAAAACACTCAACAGGGCAGTACAACTCTTAACAATTAATTAAGCCCTTATTTGTGTAATCATACATGTGTTAATGGTGCCAATCTAGGATGATTCCAGAGACAGACAAACTCAAAGCTCTGTGGCTGGATCATAACTTTCATAACACTTTTTAATGTTACAATAATTTTAGGGGCAATTTTCCAAGGAATAAGTAAGGAAGGTAAAATCTTGCCCATGAAGAACCTGCAGCATTTCTCCTCATTTGAAAGCATATGTGTATAACATTTGATACAAAAATCCCTGTTAGCACAATTAAAGCTGGGCTTCTGTTGAGAAACAGCTCTTCCTTTTCAAACCTGTGAAGAATGCACTTCTTATCACACAGCTATGTACTCTTGAGTTGTATTGTGACATGGCGAAAGGAGAAGGTACAACCACACAAAACTATTATTTGCTTTCTGTCTGGGGAAAAAAAAATTCAGAGAGGCCAAATCCTGAAATATACTGCAATTCACACAACAATAAACAACAGCTTATCTGCAGAAGGCTCAAATTATTTAAAATAAAATAAATGTGTGACAAAATGTGTGAAAAAATGGTTTGATCCTGTAAATCTCTATATATTTTTTAAATTATGTCAGATTCTACGTCTAGAATATTTGAGACTCCAGCCAAGGGCCATGAAGATGACCAAGCACCTGAAGCAGCCCAGATGAGGCAAGGCTGAAAGAGTTGGGACTGTTCAAGCTTAGAAAAATTATTTTTCAGCTATTTGAACCTTTTTGTTTCTTTCTGCAAGAGCCAAACACTGCTACAAGTCAACCTGAGAGGTTATGTCCTTGGAGATATTCAAAATTCCACTTGACATGGCCCTGAAAAATGTTCTGTAGCTAACCCTGCTTTGAATAAGGTGGATTGAGTAGACAGTCTGCACAGATTCCAACCTCAGTCATTTTCTGCCTCTGTGAATTTTTGTGTGGTAGTTCCAAAAGCTGTACTAATATACCAAAGTAATAAGAGAAGGAAAGGGAAAGTATGATCTTTTTTCCAGCAGTGGTAGATACCATAACTCTGCAGAAATTGATGTTCTGTGGATTAGTTAACCTTGCTCTTGCCTTGCCTCATGAGGTAAAACACCTAATTTGCCTATAGTGAGGTCTGAGTTGGGGAAGTAACCTAGTCCTGTTCCAAAAGACGTACTTGTTCATAAAAACAGAAATAGTGCTTTAGACAACTGGAAAATTTCTGGCAAAAATTAGACATCCATAGTTTTAGAGTGTACATATAGGAGTGGGATTCCAGAATCCTGCTAAATCCAAGATTTAAGTTATTGAAGCATATAAGCACTAAAATTCTGTCTAGATCATAATTTCTTAGTCCTTTTAGGAAGCTGATGTTAAGATATTTGAGGGCAGGTTACTTTCAGTGGTCTGACTTTAGGTGTTCCACATGTACATACTCACTACTCTCCTGGGTAACCTAACTGAAGGGCTTTGCCTCTGGTTTTGTGTCCTACTAGATGGGTAGTTACATAGAAGTAAAGGGCAAATCCTAACTTCCATTAGCCTGCCCAAGCCTATATGCAAAAGCACATAATCTTGTTCTAACTATAGTACACACATGTGCTATGTCAAAATTGTGCTTGAATGTATCCATATATACATGTACACAGTGTGAATTGAAAATAGCTATAGTAATTACAGGACAAAAAAAATCTTGTGTAGGTGTGTGCATGCAAATGCAATTTCTCAGTCACATTTGATAGCAGCGTTATATGCCCAGGAAAAAAAAAATAAAAAGGGGAAAAAAAACCCTGAAGTCCTCATTCATTTACCAAATTTTGTGAAATGCCAGGCTCTCTTAATGATTACTGCATGCCAGACTGAGGCAGAAATGTCAGCTAGCCAGAATAAATGGAAAACAAGATTATACTATTTTCTCATAGCCCTGCCAAGATCTAGCAGTGCAAGAAGACTTTTACATTTTATGAACCTCGGGTCTGGAATTTTTAAGTATGACAACCTTTAGGTGTGTGGTTTAACTTAAATACAAACATCCTCCATTTCCATACCATATTCTTTTCCGTGCTGCTCTCACATCTCAATAGTCTGAGCAGACAGATGAAGAGTAACCTGTTAATTTCCTCTCCATCATTTTGGTTTAGGTTTTGGATTTTACTGCGGGGTTTTTTTTGAAAGGTGAAAAAAATGCAAAATATTTTTGTGGAAACAAAGAAAAAGATTGAATGAATGAAGAGAAAAAGGAAGAAGTCCCCTTATGTTCACACTTGTGACCCAATGGAAGTTGTTTTTAGGTTGCAGAATTTCTGTTTGAAATTGCCAGCTGGAATTTTCTGAAGAGAAATGTAAGTTGTAACAAGATGGCCAGACACACAGACAAGAGACTCATTTATTTTCCCTTTGTAGCCAAACCAAACCAAACCAAACCAACAAACAAGAGGGATATCACTTTAATATTTTGCCCTTCAAGGGAATAAAAGAGAATGTAAGTGTTTCAATAAAATGATATGGCAGTCACAAATGTCATGTCATGACATCTCAGTAATAAGATCATGAAAAGTACTGGAGTGGGGCAAGAAGAAGGAATAGTAGAAATAAGAAATGCCTTTACTAAAAAATATTTTGATCTGTGATCAGTTGGGCAGTATGTTCTCAAAAGGGTTTTTTCTTTTTCTTTTTTTTTCTTCTGGCTATGAATATTCAGAAACATGCATGGCAACCAGAAGATGGAAAGCACAAACCACTGAGGTAGCTGGAGTAAAGACCAGTGTTAAGCTTACAGGAATGGTGCAATTTCAGTGTCGTTTCAAATTCTGTCAATCCATCTGTAAGAAGATGAAGGAAATAGAAAAAGCACCTGTTAATATACTATCTAAAGAGCTCAGAAAGACAGCTATGAATAGTATAATAATGCCCAGCCTCATGCAGGTGAAGATCTGGTGACAGTAACTGCAGGTCTCCTAATAGTCCGTCATATCTCATGTCTTATTCTGCTCCTTCTGTTCACACTCGACAGCTGTGTCAAACTCATGAAAACATTTTGAATCCAAGTTTTGTAATTTGAAAGCTAATTTTCATCCTACTTAGGGGTTTAGAAGTATATTGTTCAAACATGCAGATTATTTTAAGAGTGGGCCAGTATGTGTATCCATCAGAAAAAAACTAATATTACTACTGCTGTTCATTCACTTATTTTTATGCAATTTGAAGTGTCTGCCTCTGGCTCCAGGTATTTTTAGAGTAGTTAAAATGTACAATCATGAACATGGAAGTTCACACAAGATATGGAGACATTCAAAGCTGTCCATTTAAAACAGAACCGACTATTTCTGCATACTGATACCTCGCATCTGAATATTTGAGATGCTCAGTGCCACATTACATGTGTACGTCTTCTGGGAAATAAAGAAAAGTATCCAACTGATTTCAAAAGGCTTTGACTTGTATTCCACACGTGTGCAAAAACTACTTTTATGTGTTCTGCAGTACAATGTAAGTAGGCTGGTCTGAATCAGACCATTAGGAGAACAGAAAACAGTAGTTGCAGTATGCACCACCAAAGACTCTTAATTTAAAACAGTTTCTTACATGAAACATTTCCAGTGATCATATCTTCCTTTGTGTTACACAGAATGGATGATGTACAAAACTGCGTCCCAAGATTTTAGAACTTTACAAAGTAAATCAGTGACAATTATAGCTGTGTGATACACCTTTCCAAACTAAAATTACCTGTCACATTTTTCAAAGGCTTTTATAGTGCAGCAACCTGTTTATTATGGGGGTGTTGTGCTTGTGTAAGCACAAAGGCCTTGATTCAATTGCCATTTGTTATCATACAAGTGACATCTCAGATGCCTCAGGATCTGAGAGACATTCATGTGAACTGACTGATATAAGGGGAACCTACTCTTTACGCAAGGCTTTTCCTTGTGGCTACTGGGGTTCTGGCTGGATACTCCTCAATTTGTTTCCTATAAACCCCAGTAACTGGATGTCCAGGAAATGGAAACAAGCCTGTAATATGAAGAGAGAATTTTTCTTGGCTGCATTTACTCTAGTAACTTAAGTGTGACATGGATTTTCTCTGACCTGAGGTACTAAGTGACCATGCTGAGATAGTATCAATTTTATTATGTCCTCTCCCACCTCAGAAAAAGGTAAAAACACCCTAACTGTCTGCTGGAAATGGCTAACATCCAGACTATTTGGAACAGCACTAGCTGCCTTGAACCAAAACTTGGACATGGAACATCCTAACAATTCATGGGTACAATCAGTTGACTTTCAGTGTTTGAGTTTACTCCCTTCCTCTTCTCAATCATCTCACAGAGATGTTTACCATGTGTTCAGGACACTGCCAATGTCACCAGCTCACAGAGGGATATGGGCCTTCACAGGGATTCTTTCCAAGGGGACAGGACAGTGACTGACAGGCAGGGCCCACCCCATTGTCCCAGCCAGGAGCAGAACACCTGGGCCGCGGAGGACAGCCCAGCCTCAGGCACTGGGCATCTCCATGGAGGTGGAAATGGGCCAGAGGCAGGATGGGCTGTGAGTCCACAGAGGAGCCTGGCTTGACAGGGCCCATTGCCAGGCAGGGCAGGGCTGTGGGGAGCTGCAACCAGCCCTGCCCAGCTGTTGCTGGACAAGGGCTGATGGCCCTGGGAAACTGACATTGAGTCCTGAGTTGTAGACAGGATGGAGAAGCCCCAGGAGAGGTCAGGCGAGGGCAGCCAGGATTGTCAGGGACTTGAGAGCAGCCTCATCATCTTCACAGTCTTATAGAGGCTCCAAAACAGCCCCCTATGGGGGCTATGACTTCACAGGAACGTTACCAGCTCTAAGAGGTGGGAGATTGCCAAGCAGCTTATGAACAAGAAGGAACAATAAGTTTACCAAGAACAAATGGGAGTACATAAATTGAAGTCTATAATGTAAATATATCTGCTAGAGGGCCTCTACAAGGATATTATACAAGTGATTAAATGGTGACAAATGAGAAAGTTAAGAATTCAGCTGATCTGACTTCATGGAGAAGCCTGAATTCGGGACAAGACAGTCGTGGAAGTGAGGACTGATGGCAATCAGAAGAGCCCTTGTAATGTCCCCAAGCTTGCACACAGCCCTGCCTTTGTGCAGTCAACACTAATTTGCTGTCACTGTCAGAGGCAAAAATATTTGATATACTAATATTAAAAAGAACATTCCACCACACCAGAAAACTATTTGCTTTCAGGGCTAATGCTGATAAATTTGCTGTGAAACGTCCACAGCATAATGCTCAGCAGAGTATGCCGCTTGGTTTCCAAAGGCCTGCCTAATGGGGACACGTGCCTCGTCTTGCTTTTTACTTCCAACACCCTGCTGTACAGAGGCAGAAATTTAAAATTAAAAATAACCTTTCAGCTGATTCCTTGCATAATTGCTATCTTGTTTTGTTAATACTGTAGTTGAATTATAACTTGCTGAAGCCCTGGAGATTTGCATACTGGTTTATCAGCCTGAATTTGCATTGACATGTTTTTCAGTCAAGTGAGCAACTAAATCCTGTGGCCTTGAGTGAGCCTGGCAGTATTTGCATAGAAAATTAGAGGTAGATTAGGGAGAATGAATATATGCTGTCTCCATAAATAGGTGCAACGATGAAAATTTTGTGCATCTCAAAATGCTACTGAATTTCATTGAAAGACTGTGGCTGACATACTAGCAATGCTTTGAAAGAGCAATATAATAAAAGTAGGTGCAAGACAGCCAAATCTCTGCTGCAATACCAGGCAGCCTTTCACTGTGGTTATTGGAAATGCCCGTGTCTCTCTTGACTATCATTCATGCAGGAACACAAGCAGACTAAACCAGGCATTTCAACTGAAGAAACTGGTCATCATTTCCCATTTACAACCTAGTGTAATTAGAACTTTACATCTTTGTGGAACAGATCTGTACACAGAGTAAATTTCTTAGTTTTCTCAGGTTATGGGGTGTTTACTAATTATGTTTTTTCTGCTTAAAAAGGAGTAGTCAATTTTGGAAATGTTTCATCCTGGTTAACACAGAAGCTGCTGATGCCAGAATAGTCTGTTAGAAATTTTTCTCCTGTTTATTATGAGAGATTATGAAAAAACCCCTTCAAATTAAGGATGTATTTATTAATTTCATTGGTAATAATCTTCGGAATGAGGCTTGTCATCACCAGACAGAAATGGACATGTTCCATAGGGTTTCAGGCAGTATTCAGTGCTTTAAAAGAAATTGCAAGAAGCCTCATTCCCCTTAAGGTAAGTATCTGGTGACAGGTTTAGGCGTTTTTTTCCCCTCATGTTCAAATCCATCAGGTTTTATTGAATCCTTAATTTTGCTTAATGTAACTGAGGGTATTTTGAAGTCTGAGAACCTGTTAAGAAAGTTATATCCATATATCTGGAATTCCTCAATGAATAGGAGCATTGTCCTCAGAGCCTCTGAGTGTTTTTACAATAATATTTCTGTTTAAGTTCTGATTAAACCAACTCTTCATGTTCCTTGACTTTCTGAGAATTTCTCTCACTTGACTAGAGTAGGAGCAGATGGCTTTAATTAGATCGCCCAAGACTTATCTTTTAATCACCTGCCTCACCCAATCTGAGAGGGGAAAAGGGCAGACATATGAGTAATCTCCTCCTTTCTGCTTCTCTGTCTTGCTAGTTCTCTGCAAGACATCTGCTAAGACCCCATTCATCACTGTGAAAGCTGCAAAGGGGTAGCTGTGTAATACCCCGAGGTTCTGCTGTGGCTGTAGTGCCTAACCTCACCCCTGTAGAAGAAAAGGCTACATGTACTTTTGTCAACCTGTCAGCAAGCACTTCTCTCTCTACACCGTTTGCTCAACCCTCTCCCCCCATCCTGACAATGTCAGGTTTCTGAAAATGTTTCATTTGGAAGAAAACCCCAGAGGTAGTTCTCATGAGCATGTATTCTTTATTTCATTCCTCAGTGCACAGCCATATGTGAAAGACATATTTGTCTGCATGTGTATGTATATATGTGTATATATTTGTGTATATATATATGTATATATATATATATTTTGTGTACGATATCTATGTCTCGAAAATGTGGAAAAGGAGTGGATATTGTGCCTCTTTTAGGTATAAAAAATATCAATGGTGGCCATTAAATTTAATTTTTTGGTCACAGTTTTAAGTGAGCCTGTCATAAAACCACAACCTTCCTTCTCTGTTTTTACTTCAAAGAAAATTAGTCCACAGAATTCTCCAGAACTAAGATATAATATTCTCCTTGGACTCCTGAACAGTGGCAAGTTAATTCTTTCCAGAAGAGTTTCCAAATATTCTACTACTGTTTCCTGATGAATGCTAAATTAAAATTCTTATGGTAACTCACATTTAACATTAATCACAGTTTTTCAGGAAAAAACACCAAGACCAATGGCTGATTAAAATAGATGTCTGAAAGTTTCTTTGATTTGAGGCCAAATTACAGCTTCCTTACTTTTAGCTTGTTCTTATTCAGACAAGATTCTGTTTAAACTAAGGGATTTTTTAAATTCTATTAAAGCCAGCATTATTCTCATCAGAATTTAGATCAGCTGTGAAAAAATCAACTCTTGAAAACTTTCAATACTTACATAAAGAATTTTATAAAAAAGTAAAAGATTTATATATCTACAAAATTATCAATTTCATAAGATCAGAAATTTGAATATAAATAGCATTTAAGAAAAAAATAATTAACTTTAAAAGTGCCTAAGAATTGCTCAGATGTTTAATTGTATTGCCTGTAAGGTTTGTATTCAACATATATTGATGTTGTATAAAGAGATGTGTTCTTTCTTTTAAGAGATTTAAAATAAAAAAACCATAAGGAGATATGCAAAATTAAATCCCAAATGCTTCTTAATTTCATGAATACATGAAACTTCTCCTCTGCATCGTATTGATTTGTTCAAGAATTCATCAAAATGACACTAAATTTGGGGAGGATTTAAATTCATAGTGTGAGCATAATTCTTTTATCGCCCCCTGCAATATGAAGCGCATCTTTAAAGGGAACAAAGTGCTGTGAAAGCATGACAAACTTATATTTAATAGCAAAAGGATACATACAATATCTGATTCATACCATGAGAAAGAATGCTTGCCCTCAAGATACAGTTTGCTCCTCAAGCTATCGAGCCCTTTTTCATGATACATCTGCCAGAGCAGCTCAGCTTCACCATTTCTTTGTAGACACGCTCACAACATGACACACTTATACCCCACAGGTATTAATAAAACCATGGATTCATTGAATGGTTAAGGTTGGAAGGGACCTAATTTTCATTTCGATCCAACACCCCTGACATGGGCACCAGGCCAGGATGTTCAAAGTCCCATCCAATCAGGCCTTGAACGCTTCTAGGGATGGTACATTCTGGTGGCATATATTAATACTCAGCAGAGATTCCCAGTTTTATATAAGGAATTTCACCAAACTTGTCTAAGAGTTCATAGCCCACAGTGGCCCTGTTACCCTGATCACCATCTAGGAGGCACAGAACTGTAAGGTTAAATTCTAATAAATTAAACTTTTAAAAAAATATTTTAAAATATACCAATCATATTTTGCACATAGCCATTATTGTATGTTAAATAAGTACTGGCAGATAATTTAACACACAGAGTAACAGTTATGTATGGGTTATCTGACGGATTTCTTAAGGAGCAAAATGTCACTAAATACATTCTTATTAAACTTTTAGCTTTAGCATCACCTTTAACTAAAGGAATTTAACACTAGAATTCCTAATAATATTTTTTTGGTACAATGTCCTGGTTTCATCTGGGATAGAGCTAATTTTGTTCCAAGTAGCTGGTATAGAGCTGTTTTGTATTTAGGATGAGAATAATGTTCATAACATTCTGATATTGTAGTTGTTGCTGATCAGTGTTTACACTAAGTCAAGGTCTATTCAGCTTCTCACACTACTCCACAAGTTAGCAGGCTTAGAGGAGCACAAGAATTTGGGAGGGGACATGGAGAGAACAGTTGA
Source organism: Pomatostomus ruficeps (assembly GCA_013400735.1). NCBI lineage: Eukaryota > Metazoa > Chordata > Aves > Passeriformes > Timaliidae > Pomatostomus > Pomatostomus ruficeps. Next base: position 11,155 of record VYZT01035398.1, read on the forward strand.
CCCAAGCTGGCAAAGGGATATTGAATTCCATCTGGTGGCGTGCTTAGCATATAAGGCTGGAGGAAATTGGCTAAGGGATGGCTGGGCATCCATCAGCAGTGGTGAGCATGGGAAAGTACACTGCGCATCACTTACTTTGTATATTCTAAATTTTCCATCATCAGTATTATTAGCACCATCATTATTTTCCCTTCCATTTCTGTCCTATTAAACTGTCTTTATCTCAGCCCACAAGTTCTACTTTCTTTTTCCAATTCCCTCCTCATCCCACTGCAGGGAGGGTTTTGAGCAAGTCTCTGTGGTGTTTAGCTGCCTTGTAGTCTTAAACCACGACATGCAGAACACCCTGCATATTAAGTAAAGACAACTTAATTTCAATATACTGAAAAGATAACATATATAGTCCATATATAGTTTTAAACTTTTGTCTTATGTATGATAGTGCCATCTATGTGATATTTTGCACTCTTTATGTTGCCTGGACCACTTCACTTTATGGTGTTTTTATTGGGATTGCTTCTGACATTTCAAATAGCAGAATGTCTTCAAAATATCTTGGTAAGAATGTCCATTTCCCCTTTTTCCCATCTCATAACATTTTGCACTAAAGTGAATTAGTTTAGTTTAAACTCAAACTAATTCTCCACCAGCCCACAGTACCTATTTTGCCAGCTCTGAAGAAACTGGGACAAAAGCTCATGAAAGTTCTCCTCTGAACCAAACTACATAGTTAAAATTTAATAAATAGAAAATAAATCCTTTATCTCTATAGTTCAGCATGTTTCTTACCCTTTTTGGCTAATTAGTTAGTTTAAAGAGGTATTATTAATTGACCATATAGACCAAGTTTATCTTGTAAAAATTTAAGAAGTCAGACCTTTGGATTCAACTGCGCAAGGGTTGTCAGAATACAGAGCTAATCTTCATCTGATTTGACCCTCTCAGGTGCTTGCATATTGTTCTCCACTTACCTACTCATCCAGAAAATGCAAGGGTAAAATCTCCCAGGTGAAGCAGCAAACTAATAAAATATTCTCAGGGAAAACAGGGTTACTGCTTATACTTTCCTCATTACCCTCCCTTGGAGGGTATTGAACTTTGAAATTGATTTAAAACTCTTTTATGCTTCAATTGAAAACAACCCCCATGCGCTCCCAGTTCTGTCCTCAGAGCATTTGTGTCTCTGTAATGATTTTGCTTTTATAAGAATTGAATTTTTAAGATATGGTGCAAGATGGATACTTTGATATATGCCATGGAGTTTGCTTCTAGGTGTCTTGTGCTCTCTGTTCAAATAGCTATGATTGGTCAACACTACTGACAAAAAGGATGGTCTAATTGCTGGGAAAAATTTTAACTGCAAAGTTAAACTGGAGACCAAAGTATAAAAAGACACATTTTGTCAATTTTTGGGGGTTTTATTTTAATGGTATTTTGAACGAAGAAGGGAAAAAATACTCTCTCTCTGTGAACTGAGAAAGGGATTAAAAAACACCTTTCTTCCTACACCTCCTGCCAGGTTTCTAGGCAATTGAGGGTAAGTGATTTTAATCTTAGTTTCTCACTCTAAAACAGACCTGCTGATTCTAGTAATTCTGCAGTAATTCATAATTAGCTAAATATGATAAATAATATTTCATTACAAAAGTAGTATTTTTCATATTTGTATAAGATTTATACAGGTTAAAATATTTCTGAGTAAAAATGAAATGAAAACAATACCTTTTGCCAACTCTTGGCTTTATGCAATTTCCGTCTTCACTTGTTCTTCATAGAATGTGCAGGAAATGTGGTCTAAATTTACATGAGCATAAAATCCTTATAAGCATGGATAGGAAAACAACAGTGATAGCTATTTCAGCTTTTGGTGGGTAACACCAATAAATGGGCAAGATGAGCTAAACCATCACCATGCAAGGGAAAGCAAACATATGTCAGGTACTCTTGTGCTTTTCTCTTCTGCTTACTGACAAGTGGACATATGACAGCATCCTACAGGAGAGCTAAAGCAGCAGTCACCAATAAAATAATAGCAGTGGATCTGCAACTTGCCAAAAAGCTTGAGCAGACAGATGACCTTATGTTTATATTTTGTGTGAGACATCAGACCTCCAACTATACAAAATTAATAATGCATGGAATGCCTGGGTGTACCCAGATCCTGTGCCACTGGCCAGAATGCCACATTTTCCCACCCTGAACCCCACCTGCAATTTTTTCACTTAGCTTTCATTCATCAAGACGGCTCACAAGAAATGCTGCACTCTGAATTTGAGCTGCAGTGACAGATCCCAGCGTTTGCTCATATGTGTCTGCAGGGTTTTATGCAAACAGGACTTGCACTATTTCCATAAAGATCTCATATCTGACAAATAGGTTTTGTACTTCGAAGCTAACCTGACTTCTATGTTTTACCTAGAAATATTCATTGTTCTAAGTGCTGATGAAATCGCCCTCCTACTTTACATCCTCTCCAATTCAAGGCATTGCCAATGCTGTTGAAAATGACAGTACATATTCTGTGACTGAATTTTCAACAGCCTACATAATTCTACCTAATTGGGACCTGGTTTAGATAGAGGCTTTCAAGTATCCCTTATGAGACATGGAAACAGATAAATAGCTAGTGTAAGAAACAGAGAGCAGATAACTCTAGTATGAAAAACCACGTCCACTCTACGGGAAGCATTAAGTGCATCCCACAAGAATTAAAACAGATCTCTACTGCCTTTTATCCATATAACTGATCAGAACAGAAGGATCAAGTTTAAATGCTTACATTTGCTGATGTTGATGGGAGAGCAGCAACCATAGATAGGTGACAGAGGTACACAGAAGGTAGAAAATTACTCTCGTTCTGGGCTGCAGACTGACATACTGTATTTACTAGTTTCCATCAGCTGAATTCTAAACTCACTTTAGGGTTTTGCTTTAACACAATGCCTCATTAGAATCACTGACTCATTAGAATTACTTCTAAGTTAGCCTTATCTTTTTCTAATACTAACAAGAAAGACTTGTAAGTTTAGCATGCAATTACATTTTTGTGGAAATCTGGGATCACATATCCTGGATTTTCAAAAAAATTGCAGCTATAACTAAAAAAAACCCCAAGAATGCCTTCTTATGAAGACTATTTAGATACCAACTTAATGTAACAACAACAACAACAATAATAATAATAACAACAAACAACAACAAGAATAATCATGCAGCTTTCCAGACTAAACATTATGCACCACATGGGAAAAAAAAAAACTCCTTAGAAATGAGGTGTGAATGTTAGACAATCCAAACCGGCAACTGAGCTTTGAGCTATTTGTGGTGATGAATGTTTGTGAAGTATGTCTGTACACATACTTAACTTCATGAAGAATTTAATATCTAATATATTGCTTCAGTTTTTTTAGAAGGGAAGGAAGACAATGCAAGTAATTATTGCATAGGAACACACCTTAGTCCAAATGTGAAGTGTTACTTAGTATTATTCAAATATTAACTTCCTGTTGGTCGGTATTTTTTTTATCTTACCAGAAACCTGAGACTTGAAGCTAAACAAGCTGATTCTAGATAACTA
>VYZT01035405.1:865-67369 GCA_013400735.1 Pomatostomus ruficeps
TTGTGTGTTTTTTTTTGTGGGGGGGGGGTTTTTTGTTTGTTTTTTTTTTTTTTTTTTTGGTCAACATTATATAGCTTTTAATATTCTAGGTGAAATATAACACAGGTAGGTCCTCATCTGGTATAAAATATCACAAGTCTGCTGTGGTCAATGAAGCAATAGCAGTTTATCCCAAAGGAGGATCTGAAACAAAAGAGGATATTTAGTCTGAATTGATGGAAAAATCAAGTCATAATTTGTTTATCTGCAAAATCAGTGTCTGAAAGGTGATGGTGTTCTCTGTATCTCCTTATCTCCATAATATCTATATACTTTTAATTTTATCTCATAATCTCTATATTCTTTAATTTACTAAATAATCTATTGTGAGAGTTCCCACCCAAACAATCCTCCAGATAACATGGCACTAAAACAAAGACATACATTTAATAAAATGCCACTCTCTGAAAGTATAAATTATGTGATAATGACCCAGAATCTAAGAGCTCATCCTGATCCAAAATAAATACCAGTGAGAACTAGATTTCTGCATAAGCATTTCTCTTAAGTATTTCTGTGACCATTCAACATGTACAAAAATCCTTTGAATCATCATCTTAAAAAAATGAATAACTAAAATGTAATTAGGCCAGGATTCAAGAAGACAGTTCAAGAAATAGATCTTTTACAGAAGAATATGGAAATCAAACAGTGGCTCAAAAAGGAAAGCAAGAAGCTTGCTTTTTACACATGGAAGAGCTGCAAAAAATACAATCTTTGCAGGACTGCTCTGTATTAACATTGCTTGCCAGCCCATATGTCACTTCCTTTAGAAGAGTAGCAGTAATGAAGTAATGAAGTCTCTCTCTGTTCAAGGTACTTAGAGTCTCTTAATCCAGGCTAAGAAAAACACTTTTCAAAACTCACTCATAGGTGAAAGCAAAAAGTCATCTTTTAACAGCTTTGTACAAAAGTCTCCTGGGGTCATTGCAATTTTCAAGGGTGAGATTATAATTCAAAATTACCTTTAAAAATTGGACAAGTAGCTTCGGGGAAAAATAGTACAAAATTTAATACGGGAGAAGAAAAACCCACATAATTTCTTTGGCTGTAAAATCCATGGCTAGAACAAAGATGCAAGTTCCTTGAAAGTAGTCACTGAAACTATTAGTGTCACAAGCAAAAGCTTGGGAGGAACATGGTAACCCACAGTTTTATAGTAAATGATCCTTAGGGTAGCCTATCACAAGCTGGAATAAGAGTCAACAGCATCACACTTGTGAAATATCACTTAGAGATAAAAATTCTGTGTGAGCAGAAGTATTGTCTACAAGAGCACTCAACAGTGGCAAGGCTATAGCTGATGTATTGCCTCAGTTTTTGGCTTCTCCTCTTTGAAGGAGGAGAAGAACCAGTCAAAAGCAACAAAAACCAGACCAAGTCTTTGAAAACAACACTAGATTAATTAAAATTGGTTTGAATTTGTTTTTCTCTAGAGAGAAAGAGAAAAGGATAAACTAAGGAGGGTTGCAATTATCTTCAACTATGCAACAGAAGAGGAAACTGTTTGTTCCCCATGTCTGTGGTTGATTGCATGACAGGAAAACTACAGTGAGTAAGGTTCAGCTTTGACATTGGGAAATGTCAGGAAAGTGAAGTCTCAAAGGGTCAGTCGCTGGGCAGTGTTTAAAAATGTAAACCTTGGTTGGGAATGGCAGGCAGAGTTCATCTTGCCTGGGTGGTCCCACAGTGTCCCAACAAATTTGCAATTGGTGTTCTGACTCAATCTTGCTGAAAATAACTGGGCCTGAGACAGGCACAAATAATGCTTAAGTGGAAGAGGGATGACAGCATTTATTGGGCAAGATGTGTTATGAGTTCCTGTTTCATATCTTTATCACAAACTCAAGCCAGTAGCATTCCATATGATGACAGGACGGCATTTTGTTTTGTCTCATTCTCTATTAGTCTCCTCTGTTAATCATTCCTTCTCCCCATTCAAACAGTTGTTTTGGGTTTTTTGCAGGGTAGGAAAGTGGGGAAAAGGAATTCTCACTCTCTCATCCTGTTGTGACTTCTTTCATTTTACACGGAGTAGGAAGAGGTTCTTGAAAGTCCACCTGGGGATGCTGGCCTCTCTATAACCACTGTGAGAAAAGGGTAAGTTCCCTCATGCTGTGGCAGCCGCAGAGACCACGAAGCTTGAGCAAGGCAAAAGAAGGTCAAAGTTTTGGAGGTAGAACATTTGCAAAGTATTGCCTTGGAAAACTGTTGAGAACATATTTCACTAATACATGTTTATTAAAGGTAGAAGAATTATCTCAAATATGAAAGACAGCAAATACTGAAACATGAAAAGGGGATGTGGATCTTCATTGAAGTGCAATTTTAAATGCGACACAAACTTTATATGTTAATAAGTACTTTTGGAACTGTCTTCAACTAATTAGCAAATATTTTTCTGCATCTAATGGGCTTGGAATAGAACCTGACATTTGCTACTAAGCACTGTTCTTGGGTTACTGAAGGATTTTTTTGTTCTTTTTCTTTCTTTTTTCTTCTTTTTTTTTTTTTATTGGGATTGCAATCAGTGTAGAAAGTCCCTTCATGTCAGTCAGAGAACTTTAGAGACTGAAAATTTCAGTCACTACTAGAAATCACCGAAAATAGGGCTGCAGAGTACCTTGAGAGGTCTTCTAGTCCATCCTCTCTCTCTCATAATGGAGGAACAGCTACACATAAATAATTCTCAAGAGCTTTTTATCTCTCCTGTTAGTAAGACTCATCAGTGGTGAAGAATCTTCTGCCTCTGAAAATGAGCTGCTTCTGTGCTACATTAATCATATAGGCAGAGCCTGAATGCATGAGCTGAACCAGGTCTTCTCCGGCTATTTAGGAAACTATCCCTATAAGTTTCCTGTTCCATCCTGCTCTTTAAGGGTCTGTCCAGCAGCAGGAGACTGAAAATTGAGAGTCAAGCTCATGATCCAGCCTGTGAAAGTATCCATGAAGATGGGCGACTGAGATGGATTTGCTTCTCCTGTGTGTGGAGGAAACCCTGGAAAAGGGGTGGGAGTTAAAGATGGGGATGTGTTCAGCTGTTTGCTTCTTCCACCCTCCAACAGCTTCCACTTAAGAAGTGAATGTTTGTATGGCAGGATGTTCTCCCAGACAGTGGTTTCCAGAGGAGGAACAACTCACGAAAGTGAGAATTGCATCTATAGCTATTTTGAGAGCTAGGTGTGTTTCTTTCTGGTGCTAGTCTGGTGTGGTAGGAAGGAGACTTACAACTAAGAGGAACAACTGTAACAGAAACCAGTTTGGAAACTGTCCTGCCAGGCATTTTTCTTGGTGCACAAGGGACAGAACAATATGGCACTTCCTGGTGTGTGTTTTTAAGGCCCTTTATGGTGAGAGTGCTTGACAGCTTCCCCTTGAGCTTCATAAATGACTCTGAGAAGGCAGCAGTGATCTGTCACCTGTCCTTACAACCACAAGCCTGCAGGTGAGGTCTGTGCTGTGCTGAGCCTTCAGATAGTGCTCACTCTACTGCCTCTCCCATCAGCCAGGTTTTCCAGTTTTTGAACACTGCATGGCGCTTTCTGCACACAAAGTTATTGCTTTGATCTACCACAGCTGGTGACCACCTGCACTTTAAAACACTTGTGTTTATTGTCTCCTGTGAAGGGTGTCTTGGCAGTTTTCATATTAGTACTGATCTTACACTGCCTTGAAAATGTCATTTTACTTTTATGTGGTGCACTAAGAGCTTCAACTGAGAATTTACAAATACATTAATTATTCTAGCAAGATGTTTCCAGCTGCTACTGTCAGAGTAGTTGCCCCTCTATGGACAAGTACCCCAAGGTTCAGCCCTGAGGGTTCCTGAAAGGGTCTTGGGGCCCAGTCCAAAGGCTCAAGGCTATGCAGTTAAGAAACCCATGTCTTGGGGAAGTCCATGAGACTTGCCAGCAGCAGGGATGATATGGCAGTAGAAGCCTTCCTACACACCCTTAAGGGGTAGTAGGACCTCTCCAGTTAATGCAGGTCACAGCCAGTGTCATTGCAGCTCTGCTGCTTCTGTTACCCAGACCTAGGGCATGAAACCTGCAGAGGAGAGGAGCATCAGCTGCCTTCATGCCTATGTGGGATGGATGCATTCAGGGGGCCAGTATTACAGCCCCAGTGTATCTTCCACTAACATGAAGGTACATGTCTGATTCATGAAGTGTTGATACAACTTTATGTCAGCTTTTAAACCATAAGCAACATGGGCCAGCAGATAGTGGACCCTTGGTATTGATATTCCTGGTCTGCCTATTTGTTTTCCTACAAAATGTGTGAGCACACACACATGTGAACACACATCATTATATGTAACATAAATATATAGTTATATCTATGTTATAACATATAAGATGCACATACAAGTGTAAATAGAAATATATATAATGTCAAAGGCAGGGAATATTATAGTGTGCTATAGCATAGACTATATATAGGAAATCCATGAAGATATTTTGCATCCTATGAGGATCACATCCCTTCCCACAAATCATTATATAACCCTCCCATGGCAACTGCAGCAGTTGCACAAGGAAATGTTAGGAAAATATGTATATTTAGCTGTTTCAGTGCAAAAGGGTGTATTTCAAGCATATACCTCAACATCTAACTCTTTTAATACTCGTGAAAGAGGCTGGAAACAGTTTCCCCTTGCTTGCAGCTCCCTGAATTTAGCCAGAAGCTTTTTACCGGATGGACACGAATACAATGGAGTTGGGAAATTTTGGGGCTAGTAAATTTTGCAGTCTGTATTTTAGCCACTGGGTGCCGCTACCAAACCAGTTGTCAAAACCAGTCTCTCCAAATGCAAGATTGTAATTTTAACAGCACGCCTTGTTCTACCTTAGCTTGTGACACTAGGTTTTGTGGGGCTGCCTGTTATCCAAAGGTTCATACAATAACCCTTTTCTCAGAGCTGCCAGTGGGCTCCAGTCAACTGCAGTCAAGATATTTCCTCACAAAAGAATCATGGAATGGCGTTTTATAAAAGTGCACAAGTGAAAGGTGAGCAGGATTAATAATAAAATTATCTAAAAGAAAACTTTAAGAAGTATTTCACAAACATCATATATTTATAGAGGTCTAAAAAACCGGATTCCTATGATATGAGAGGAATTTGCTGAAAATAAGCTATACATCTCTGCTGTTAAACAAACTTACAAAAAGTATTAGTGAGACAAGATAATTGATGAATCCTATTCCAAATTTCCAACATACCCTCCATCATGATTAGAAAAGTGTTGTTTCAGGTATGCTTTTAATCAACTGCAGATTTTTTCAAACTGGTTCTTCACATTATCTTCATGATTTTAAGAGATCTTTGTTCTGTTTGAAACTCCTGAATATAAATGCAATACTATCACAGTAGTCTAATGATATATTTAGACCTGAGAACACTTATTTGTAGTCCTCAGTGGTTATGAAAATGCATATGAAAAGCACATACCTCAACATGCAACTACTTACTAAAAAACCCATCTGCATTTTGCAGTATCTTCAGATAAAAGAAGAAAATATGATGCTGTCGAGTCATCTCTGCCACAGCTGGAGAGATGCCAGCTAAAAACCACTGACAAAGCACTCACCTGGTTCTCCTCTGAGAGGCAATGACAAAAGGAAATGAGGACATGGTGGCAATCCTGTGTTGGATGGCCAGAGAAGAGGGGAGTGGTGATAGCAGCAGCACAAAGGACAAGTGACAAGGAAAAAGCAGCGGGATTTGGGGGTGGATGGAAGGGCATATAACACTACCAATTTTCTGCAGTGAGTCTTTCCTATAAAACATTGGGAGCTACTAAGCTACAATTCATGGTTCTGCAGGTGATAGAGACCATGTCCTCATCCTGGGAATTATAAATTTTTTCTCGGAAATCATAATCTCTTTTAAGTTGCTGGCACCTGGCCAAATCAGATATCATTTCACTGATTCTCTGTCTGAAATCAATTTGTCATAGTGCAGCATGGTGAGGGCCTGACAAATAACCTCAGAGAGCTGTTCTTGATTGTGGAGGGAATTTCATATTTTAAACAGAAATTTACCTCTATTCATAGCCAGTTGCTTTTACTTGCCTGATATTAGCTCATACAAGAATGAGTTTCAGGCATGCATTTCAATGTCAAGACTTCGAGAAGAATTTCACGTTTTTCTGTTAGTTGCATATCACCTTGTTTCACTCCCCTGTATTCTGCAACATTCTGGATTTAAGAAAGTAAAGAAAAGGAATTAAGGGCAACTTCATGTCATTTCTGTGCAAGGTACAGATCTAATATTCCCACAGGAAAATAGTCTGCTCAATTCCCTAAATGTGAGCTCAATAAAAATCCCCAGATTTTCATTAAATGGCTGGAATGTGTCAGACTATAGAAATCAAAACACTGCTGAAATTGTTCAGAAAAAGCTCTAGCAGTCTCCTGCCTAATGTGTGTGTGAATATGCACATATATGTAGGCACATACATTCTCCTGCCCTACTCCTTGGCAGCTCAACTGCTGGATTGCCTTTGGTTTTGGACCAGAGCAGTCCATGGTAGTTGCCTCCTTTCAAAGAACACAACGCACTCCAACAGGAGGAAAAAACCTTCCAAAACACTAAAATTTTCTTCTTAACACATTCACATTGCTTTGGCAAGTCCAATCACCATCTTAATTTTTTTTTTCCCCTAGAGAGGTGCTGCAAGGAGGTTTTATTTGCATGAGCTATTTACTCACAGGGTAACCAGCACCATGTAAAGTCATTATTGCTGTCCCTGAACTTGTGTCCTGAGGGAACAGATAGCCCCCTCCAGACCCCATATGTTGGGGCAAGCAGCAGCTTTTGAAGCTGTTATGGCTGCTCCAGGCCTCTGCATCCTCTTGCTTTTCCCTGGTGAGGACCTTGGTGCAGGGGACTGGTTTTGTTAGCAGCTAGATAGGCACTGGGAGAGCACTGGCCATTAACTGGAAAAGAAGAACAGGTAGTCAATTACATTTTTAAGTGTAATTGGCGTTGTGTTTTCCAAGACTAGTAACTATGTCCCCTTTTTCTTAATAAAAATCTCTTTGTTTGCCTCATTTCTCACCTGCCTGCTTGCAGCAGGTGTAAAAGCAGGTTGAATCAGTACCTTTAGCTTTTGCAGGTCTCAGGATGTGGGCTCCAGTTGCTAAGGCACTTGGCAGATGATTGACAATTGCATCCACAATGGTGGGAAGGAACGATACTCATTTAAAGAATTAAGCCGATGAAGAAAAGATGGGGGACAGAAGGGTGTGGGACAAGGGAGTTACACAGCCCAACTGCCACAGGACCTGCCAGCACATAGCTGTAGATAAACTATAGATACTTGTGCTAAACAAAGACAACAATTGTTGTCCTTCAGAGTTTTTCTGGTTAGAGCACTGGCCAAACACAACTGTGCATTTTTTAGAAGATCTGATAGGAGCAAAAGTGCAAATGCATGGAAGGAGGCCTGACTCAGTTAGTTGCTTTTTATTGATGCCCCATGCAGGTAAATTGGCAAGAGCTGAAACGTAAAATTTCCTGAAAAGAAAAAAGAAGAAAAGAAAGAAAGAAAAAAGCTGCATGGTCTTCTGTAGTGAAAACTGGAGAATAAAACAGTGAGAGGCCTACTAAACTCCTCAGCAGGGGAAGAGCCTGCCCACCTTCACATGCACAGCTGAACAAATAGTTTGCCTTTGCTGTGATCCAAAGATACAGTGTCTGAGCCTCCTTCCCACTATTCTAACACAGCACAACAGCAGGCTTCAGCTCAAGCTTGCACAGCTCTTGCAAAAAATCAGTGCTGTTGCATCTTGGCTAAAGCTGGTTTGGATATTCTTGAAATGCATTGCAGTAATCATAGTCTGGCTGCCTTCTGGAGATCTTGTTCTGACTCAAAACCAACAAAAGCTGCAGTGTTGGGATAATCCCTGTTCTTCAAACAATCTCCCTTACTTCATGTGGATGGTCCCAAAATTGGGGCCTGAATGTAACTGCCATTGCAATTAGTGGCTTCTAGGGAACAAAGAAGGGGCTCTTTTTACTACAGTGGAACTGGTAAGATGATCTCTTCTCCAGACCTAAGCTCCCACTGGTCTAATAATAACCAATAACTGTGATTTCCACCACTTGCATCCTCTGGGAGACACTTACGTATCACTGATTCATATTGCAAGTTTCCTTGTGATGTGACTGCCGTAAGCCTGGCAAATCAAAGAGCGCTGACAGCTTACTGAAGGAGGAGATACTGAGCAGAGACAGACAGGAATTTTTCAACAAAACAACATGTCAACACCAAAACATTTAAAGGAAACAATAGAATTGCCAGTGAAAGTTTAATGAGGAAGGTGTTTTGGAGAGAGGTACATCCACACACCATTGATGGGCAGGTATGCCCTGGGGAGGGATGTTGTATGGAAAACGGGAAACCACCACTCATTGAATCTCTGCCTGGGTGTCTCTCACTGTCCTGACCCACAGGAGCTGCTGCCTGCAATATAAAATGAGGGCGTACTCTCTTCAAAGCTGATACGCCAGATGGATCCTCCCTTACCAAATTAGAAGATGAAGTGTGTTGGCAGAAACTCCTTGGGAAGCAGGAAATGCCTGAAGGATGCTTCCCACTCCCTTCTTAGCAGATCTCACTGCCTCAATGGTGCTCAATCGGCAGCTTCCAGCTCCTGCTGGCATCAGAACCCAAAGCTCCTTGGTTTCCTGAAATTACAGAAACAGCTCTGTATAGCTGAGCCTTGCATTCCCACCATTTTATTTCAGTGTTTCCAGGCCCTGTTTGATTACCTTCTACAAAAGGCATAGTACATATGCAGGTTTAGTTTGATATGATATAGCTGAATCCTTAAAAGTAAATTGTTATGGTAATCCCTAGAAGCAAAACCCACCACCTCTTAAAATATTCTTTTTATAAACAAGTTTCTAAATTTTGAATTATTTGCAGGAAGTTTCTACAATGAGATATTTGGGACCAAAATTTGCATTTGACAAAAAATAGGAGGTAAAGTATATGTAGCATTTTGGTCATGTGGCACTGGTAGTATAATCATGCTTCTAGCCCAGAACTGCTCACCTGATTTCCACAGGCACCATTTGAGAGGAACAGCCAGTCTATTCCCTTGTGGAAAGACCAACTTTCATGTATTAACTAAAGCGCTCGCAACAGGTGTAAACAACTTTCCATTAGATGTAAAGTTCCTGGTACATTAGACAACATCACACTTTAACCTTCCAAGATCTAATTTAATTCCTAGGATCAAGAGCTCATGTTACTAATACATTTTGCCAAAACCCTGGGATCATGTCCTACTTATTACAGTAATTCTTTCCAGAAGAACTTAAATTTGTAAATAATGAAGAGCTCGTACAACTCCTTCTGTTAGCAGCACTGCTGGGCCTTTTGCCAGTTTGTAAGCTGAAGAATTTTGGTGTTTAGTGCTCCCATCTGCTTGGAAAGCCTGAGGGTGAATAGTTATCAAAAGCAATATGTGGGCTTTTTTATTCCATGTCTGAGATTTTATGACATACTATGTCACAAAACAGGCCACTGGGGAGAAGAGATTTCCCTCCACCCAAGTCTCTCTGCCTCGGGAATCTCTGAAGTCCCACATACTTGATTTTTGCCCAGTCTTGATCTAAACAGACCAAAATTCACACAAATATATAATAATTCTCATCCTGATACCTCAGATAGAAATATGACCAAGTGTTTCTCAGTTATGAAAGAATTAAAATCTCAGGCATGTGTATACTCAGTGCAGAGGAATTCAATAAACACAGCTCTGTTTGAATGAGGGCTTTGAAGGCAGCCCCACTGACAAGGTATAAGGAATCTTTTGTTCCCCAAATAAACACTTCAAATGTGCCCTTCTGCTGCTTCAAGGTTTGGAAGGTGAGGGCTCCTCTCCCCAGGGGTATGGCCAAGTGCACAGAGGGACACGGGGCTGCAGGCAACCTGCCTGCTCCAGGGCACTGTCTGCCTGCTTGCAAGCCTGTCTGATTCATCCTGTGAAATGGCATTCTCACTGAATGGGATGGGCATGCTCACTTTCAGAGGGGATACTTCAACCCTCCTGGCTTGAATGCACTCCAACATAAAGGTTATTTTCCACAAGTAACCATTTCATTAGAAGCCTCTCAGGACACCGAGGGGCAGGTAGTTTGGCAGCTATGAGTTCTCTACATGCAGGGGCAGTTTGCCATCTGGCCTCTGGAACACAGTGAGGATGCCCCTCTCTCCTCCTGTAGGTGATCTCTGCCTGTTCCCTGGGGTCAAGCAGGTCAAAAGGGAATGGTATTCACAGGCATCTCCTGCAAACTCTGCCTGTAGATTAATCACAGGACCAAAGGTTGTCAACAACTTCTTCTGGCAAGGCATGAGCCAACCAGATGTTGATGGCTCCAGGGCTGGTGGAGCCATGCTGCCGAAAGCAGAAGTGGGAAATGGCAGTCCTTGTAGAAACCTCTTCCCGATTCATCAAAACCAGTTACTGCACCCAGTAAATTCCAGTGAGATGCCAGGGTATAGATGGAGTAATTCCTCCCTCTGCTTCCTTTTTCTTTAGGAAGGTTTAACTGTACAAATTGAGAAACTGAACCCACAAATTGGACAAAATAAGGGGAAAACTTAGAGGGACCTTAGATTACAAATAGCTTTTAAATTGTCATTTACAGTCTACAGTTTATGGACACCAGCTTCTTTGGGGTTTGCTTTTGGCCTGCTTTAACTCAGAAGACTCACTGTCAAGATAATAAAGAGCAGGATCCTAAATGTTTACTGACATTTCTGCTCTGTTTGTTGTAAATGCTAAGTGTTGTAAGTGTTGTAAATGTTGATAATTTTTGTTAGGTTCTTCCACTAGAAAACGGGTGGTTTCCTATAGCTGTGTTTTAGCACAGTAGAATCCAGAAAAAATCTAAATAAACTCCATTACTAAAATTAAAACCAGTACTAAGAAAACAGAATTCAAACAAACTCCACATGTGGAGAAGCCTGGCATGGCAGGCACAAGGTAATAAAGAAGAAGCATAAAAACACAAGCCTGAGAAGGAGCTCCAAGGTACCATTTTTTAACACCATTTTATCTCCAAATCAGCCAATTTCCATATTCATTAAATATAGTCTGTAAGTATAACTCCACAGTTAACTCAGAGTACCACATCTGACTGGTTCCACATAACTTAGCCTGCATTTATTTTCCAATATCATTACAATTATGAAGCAACTTTCATTTAATCCTGCAGAAGTCTATTGAACATTTTGAAAGTCAGGCCAGCTAGTCTCATTAAAAAAGCACTCATCAGTTAAAAGTGTCAGAGCTGCTTTTATTTTCCTTAGTCACAATGCATTCCAGTCCTAATGAACCTGGCACACAAAGAGGTTTATTACCATTTTGCTGGGTTAAGAAACAACAGGAGTCTTCCATGTCAGCGCAGATCATCTAAAACCCCTTCTGCTTTGTATTTGTTATCAGATTTTCAAACCCACCACAGCTAATTAGGCCTTTGCCTTCCAGACCCCAGTTCTTCTCCTACTGCCACCCTTCAGTTCCAGTTTTACTTGGCTTATGTACATGGAACTGAATAAGCTTGCTTTTGTTAAATTCCCCAGTTAAAGAGGAATTGTTTGGAAAGTGATGAGAAGAATCTAAAACCAGTACCTGAGTGAGATTTAGGCACTTATTCTTTTTCATGTAAATGAGAGGCCCACATTTGAAATATCGTTTAAATTCAAGGCCTTCAGGGCAGGAAATTGCACGTTTAGGGTTTTATTCTCAAGCTGGTAGAAATCACTGTAACTCCAGCCATGCATCCGGCTGGAATAATGAGTAACACCGCAGCCGCAATCGACCACGCAAGAGCAGCTCACTGCTCCAAAGGCAGTGCTTGGCAGTGCTGAGGAGCCTGAGCTCTGTCCATTCTGGCACTGTGGCAGGTTAAAGAAGCTGCTGGTAGCAAATGTGGGGTGCAGGTGCAGTCACCCTGTGCTGGGAGTTTCTGCAGTCCCTGGAGCCCACTGGCTGAGGATGGCGGGGAGAGCTCCTATGGGATGTCTTTTGGGAAATGCCAATCTTACGATGATTCGCTGTGGTTGGGAAGGGCAGGGTCCAAGAGATAAGGCACAGGCTTTGGCTCCTTGCCACCAGTGGGAAGGCTGGAGGGAAAGCCCTCGGTTCAGCTTGCCGCATGGCTGGTTTAGCCGACTCGGCTGTGGTGCTGCCAGGGGGCTGCCCGCAGGAGTAAACACATGCAGCACTGGCATGGGGAGGTGTCAAAAGACATTTTATTTGCTTGCTTGTTTTTGTGTTTGTTTTCAAAGGAAACCACCTTTCCCCCTTCTCCATGGGATCTCAGCACGGGCAGAAAGCACGCCTGTAAAGGAGAGAACCATGCCATGAAAGGCCTTACAGAAACGTCCATCTCTGTGATGGCAGCAATTAGGGATGGGGGCATGGCGTGTCCTGTGGGAAAGGGCAGGTCTCTGGAAGCGCAGCTTAATGAAGTGAAAGGGTCTCTTTCAGCAGCCAAGAAAGCATATCAGTATTGACTGGAAACATTAAGCTTGTATCAATAGTTGTATAGTTCAGAAAATTTGACTTCTTGGAAATTAATTGGAAATTTCTTTTCCAAGTTTGAGCACAGTACCCCCTCATGGAGGATCCAATGGATGAATTTGTACTTTTGCATACTTTACAGTGTAGTGCTTGCCATCTGTGACACTTGGATACACATTCTCTGTGAGACTTGTTGGCATTTTAAAAATAAGGGGTTTAGTCTGTTTTTTTTTCCATTTGAAGATGAACTACAGGAACTCCAATTTTATTTTGTTGGGTAATAAATTAAATGCACATGATTTGTTTGTCTTTGGTGCCTAATATGTCAGCTTTAAATTTTACAGTTAACAGCTGCAAGGAGGCACGAAATTTGGGTTTTGATTTCCCAGCCACTGTCCAGACAGCTGCAAGCTCAAGATCTGAGTTATCTATTTTCAATAGTTCCTTCAAAATCTTGAGTTCTAGCCTCAAGTGAATTTCATCTTAAGTGAATGCTGAGCCATGGCAGAGGATTCAATGGGCACAGGGAGCTTCCACATGGAGTGGCAAAGTTGCCAGGAGTCACCCCATCCAGAGATGCGAGTTATATCTGCTAAGGTGAGTGTGGAGTACAGAAATCATATTTAAGTTTTATCTTCAAGGCTCCTGGGAGCTCCAGATTAAAACCCCAGAGCAACAAATCTTCTCTGCAAGGTGCTACAATTTGCTACAAAAGTTTGCCTTTAAAGACCTTTAAAGAACTCCAAACACAACAAGTTAGTGACACCATTTTAGAACAGATTTTAAAAGCAGCTATTAAAGGGTCACTGGCAATTAAAAAATTACCAGCGATTTCTTAGAAAACTAGAATAATCTGCTTTCAGATTTTATCCTTCTACCTTATCAGGTCTTGCATTGGAAGAGACATAATTCTCATTGTTTTACTAGGGAGATCCCTGAGCAGAAGAGTCCAATGAGCTCTGGTTACTTGTGCCTAAGTGACTATTGACATTCTGCACCTCATATGGTACAAGTTCTGATGGAAGCATTTCCCATGGCTGGAACATTTAAATTTTCCTTCTCCTGGGTATCTTCCTTTCATACTGTGTAGTAGTTTTCAGAGCTCATAGCAAAAGTACTATTTTAGGTCCCTCCTCTCCACCCAGACCCAGAAGATCACAAAACCTATAGGAATGAATTTAATTTAAGGATTCTAGTACTCTCTTTGATATGGCTGCAACCGGCCTAAAATCACTGAGTAGGACAAGGAGAAAGACAAATGGATCTCTACGCTCTGTAATCATGTCAACTGCCAGATATCTGTAGGAAATTTGACTAAAAATAATTTCTCTGTAAGTTCTTTCTGTGGGACTGGCCTACCCAAGCCACAGGATATCCTCATTAAAGAACTGCTCTAGGAAATGGGAAAACTGACTTAAAAGTTCTGTCAAAGGTCCAAAACACACTATGTAACACTTGATTATTTTCTCCAATATAGTCATCCAGAGTATTGCTTGTCAGGGCTCTAAGTTTGGAAGATTGACCTTGAAATTGCCATTTTATCTTCCATTCTGTTGTTCTGTTAAAGTTTCCTTTCTCCCCCCTTTCTTCACGTCTAACACATCTATAAAATCGACTGTCTGCGTGAATGTTGCATAGGTGCACATGCACTTATTGAAATGTAAAATTCATACTAGAAAATTCTTGATGTTAGGCTTCCATTTCCAGCACTGCTAATAATTCATACTACATATATGTAAGTGTATATGTATATGTAAATAATAATAATAACAACAACAATAATAGTAATAATAATAATAACAATAATACCCCCATATATACCTACATATTTGGTAACTGTTCCTTTCAGGTGCCTGGAATGAGGCAGCCAGGGTTCGGTTTAGGCAACATTGTAGGCTGTATACCGCCAATGAGAACGTAGAAGATGAATTCTGGCTCAGTTTTGGTGTAATCTCCACTGAAGTTAGGGAGTTGCTCTGGATTTACACTGATGTTTATGAGAGTAGAACCTGGCACAGAGCCCTGTGGCTCAGGTTTTATCATACATACAAAATATCACCTAATTGTACTTGCTTCTACAACATTAACGCAGATGGTGAGATTTCTGCATGTAAATAGTGAAATACGTTGTGTAATCCCCATGAGTGATGTTTCTGAGCACGTTTTAGGCGGTGCTGTGGTGGCTGTCTACACCAGATTCATTACCTACTGAAGGGCTGACAGTATCAGCACAAAGGATAGTTTGCAATGTCTCCTATGCAGTCAAATCAAGCCAAAATGAACCACTTCAAAGCAAGGATGTATGGAAGGCAAAAATTTCTCATTCACTCTCCCCTGAAGGCGAAGGCATAATGCTGACACGTGTGTAGCTTTTGTCCTATGTACTTTCCTTTCCCCACCCTTCCTTGCTGATACATTAAGCTGCTTGACACAGAGATATGAATTTGCATAACTACACAAGTTCCACAGCTCTCTCTACTTGCTCCTCAAGTGACTGAGAAGACTCTTAGCAACACCACAGTTACTTGCTGTGAACATGATCAAAGATTAGGTTGACACATGTGAAGATTTACGGCCAAGGCATAGATGGGTGATTTTAATGGGAGGGTTAACTGTGATCTTATCCTGTGCTGGTTGGTTCCCAGCTAATTTTGCATGGAGACTCAGCTCCAACTCTCTCAGAGCTCCCAGCTCTGTGAACTCAGAAATCACACCTGAAAAAAGGAAAGTCACATAAGACTCTGCCCTTAGGTTACCCGTGTCTTGAAAGGCACAAGTTTGGCCTCTTTTACCTAGAAAACTCTAGAAAGCATGCCGCAGATGCAAGCAAGAGATGTGAGCCTGCAATGAAAGCTGGGTTTATGACAAAAGCCCAGCATCAGGTGAGCTCCATAACAAGCTTGGTTAGAATTGAAAAGTCTAATTAAGCAGCAGCCAAACAAAGGACAAATAGCTTTGTACTCATAGTGCTCTGAGAAAGAGTAAAGAATCCACCCAGCTCCTACCCAAATTAAAGACATATTTATAAACAGAATTGTTTCTAACAAGAAGACAAATCTCATCCTTGTGTAACTGTCCTGAGGTCAATGGAGAACCCTGAGGGATTAATTAGAATCAGAAAATTCATAAAAGTCTTCTGTGATGTGCCAGCTGGTCTTAAACAGGGAAGTATATTAATGGTTTCTCAACAAACATGTTGCAAGATTAGCTTCTTTTATTCAGCGATTCTTGTGTTCAGAAACTGTCTCTTGTTTTTTCTTTGCAGAAACAATATTCCCCAGTACTTTTGGAAAAAGAAAAAAACCAAACTAATACTCTTTGGATGGATTCTAAATCTTTAATTTGTGAAGGCATTGTTCTGGAAGTTGCGGAATCTATTTTGTTTTTCTTTTTATTATAATTTGCAGGAAAATTCTTGCTCTTTAGAAAATGATAAGAGTGTTTTAAGTAGTTAATAAAAAAATTAATTGTTTTGGTTAACTGCATCTAGTCAAAAAAGTCAGAATAAAAATGTCATAGTCACAATCCACATAATCCTTTGAGCCAGATTTTCAATACAGGTGTTAATGTACCTAAAATTATTTTGAAAAATGCTTTTCAGTTTCAATGGGAATTGAAACTGAAAAGAGCTTCTTTAAACGATTCTCTCCAACAAAATTATGTTTACAGTTTCTTTTACTTTAATACAGAATATGTATAACATCTACAGAAATCCACTAAAACAAATTGAGTAAAGAAATTTAGTCATTAAGAATATTCTTACAGCTTCTCATATTGGTTTTAGCAGCTTGAAGAAATAGCATATCAATAATTCTATTCCATGTGTAATTTTCCTTCCATTTTTCTTTACTTTTTAAAGAAATTATCTTTACTTATTAGGCTCTCTCAGTTCCCTGAGCTTCCAACAAAAAGTGGTTTATTTAAAAAAAATAAGAACCTATTTCCATTTCAATGTATTGTAGTAACTTGCTATTTATTTTAAAACTGAGTGAACAGTACTATATTAATATTTTCTAATAACCTCTCATTCCTAAATCTCTGACTATTTCAAACACAAAGTTGAATACGAACATAAAATAGAATAAAGCTCTATGTGCAGGAGCAAAAGGGCAGAATACAAGTAGCAGTATAGAGAAACAAAAGCAGCAACAGTAGAGCCAAGATTTTACTTTTCTGAAAACTGAAAACTTCCACTTATTTTTCTATCTCTGCTCTCCGTCTTTTTGGAAGGCATGAAGACATCTTTAGGAAAGACAATTATGGGAAGACATACTTTTGTTGCATGAAACACCATTGTAATATATGGTCAAGAGATGTATGGATTGCAGAAGAGGGAACACTCTGCTGTACATTTGTAGACCTATTTTGTGGCATAACAAAAAAATCTCTATAGAAACATTATATCCCACAGCACAGTTCCTGGAAGTTTAAGAATTGGCTGCAACTATAAGAACTATACTAAGAAGTATAACTAGTTTATTACATAAAATCATAATGACTTATTACTAGCAATTAATTTTAAACTGTAAGAAGCTCTGCTTTCAGAACATCTTGACTGGACTTCCAGCAGCTTGTTTGTACAGACAGACAGCAAGCTTCTGAGCTTCAGCCAAATCCAGACCATCTAAACTACATAAGTACTTAAGGCCTTGCTTCTCAAAGCTGAGCATTTTACACAAGAAACCTTTTCAATCAGTTAGTGGTTACATTTCTGCTGGCTCTGTGCAAACAGCAGTCCCCTTTTCTCCAGGTGGGTCCCATCACATTTTTGGAGTAGCAGAATATGATAGACAGCAGTCAAAAAAGCCTTGATCCAATTGCCAGGGATGCTCAGTGGGAATCTTTCATGCCCCCAGTATTGCTTGGATTTGATCAGAAGCAAAAGGATTTTCAAGATCATTTAATCTTGGCATAACTCTTATCTTTTCCAGTAGCTGTCCACAACTGCAACAAAAAATTTGTAAAGGCAGGGTCACTTGAATGAAGGGGAAGACATAGAAGCCAACATCAGGCAACATTCCTCACTTTCTGGAGCATGTCTTAGGATTTCTCAGGCCTTAGCCTCTCTCCCCTTCTCTTTCCTCTTCTTGCTCCTTACCTTTCCCATATTATCTATCCAGGTCAGATCCTCTGTTTCCATTGCTTCCACAGGCCCACACCACATGAGAAAAAATTGTAAGCAGGAAAAGAAGAATACAAAAGGAAGCCAAACCTCACTCATCATGTCACAGCACATCTCCACACTTTGGAGCCAGACATGGTGCAGAACAGACCAGGTCAAGACATCAATGACCCTCTCCTCTTTATAAACCCTCAAGCTGCAAATCTGAACATGGAGCTGCACATGAAATGATTTATTTGAGTCCATGAACCCAAAACAACTGTTGAAAGTGATGTATCTAGTACAATAACTTCTTCATCAGCAGGGCAGCACCAGTGAACCTTAATGATGAGTTTGAACTTCTGTTGCCCTAAGCATCATTTGAAACTTCAATTTCCATTGATCTAACTCTTAATTTCTCCTTCCTAATAGACACTGTGTCTCTATCTCACCTCTTCCACCAATGTTTGCCTTGTGGTCATTTAAGGGATACGCAATAAGCAAGAAACAACAGCTTCCTTGCATCCACTTTTCCCCCACCCCCAATCACTCAGTGAATTATATAGTAATTGTTTATTGGAAATTACCTCACAGCTTCCTAATTTTGTGGGGTGATCTGAAGAACAATTCTATTACACCACATAAATGCCTCGGAAGTATTCAGCTGGAACCTATAAAAACAGATGATTCCTGAGTTGTTGACAGCTAAAATGTAGCCCATATTTGTAAGTGGAAAATTGTATGAAAATAATAATCTTTTTGGAGATAGATATTCCAGAACACGTGATGCAAAGAGATAATAAAAATGATAGTGTAAGGATGGTTTGGAGGAGCATTATTGATATGAAGCATCCGTACATTCAAAAAGCTCCCCAAATAAAACAGGATACTCCTGTGCTGACATTTTACAATCAGTAAATACTCACAGGACAAGTGTATTTTTTATATTTTAGAAGTTTGCATAAATTTTGCCAGCACAAGCACCTCTTGCTGCCCTCTTCCTCTTAACTCCCTACTTTTCTTATTGTATACGTAGGTATATTTACACAATTTTTCTCTACCTGAAACTGGTGCATATAATATTTAAAAGATAAGTATTTTTAACAAAAGCAGCACAAGTAGGAAATAGAAGTATTAACAAAACCTCTGTAGAGTTATAACAAGCAAAGGGTGTTGAAATCACTGCAAGTAACAACATAGGATGTTTTGATGATCAGTTAAACATGAACTAAATGCTTCTACAGTTTCTGTCAAATACAATTGCAGTAGCCCAGAAAGCATGAGTGCTGCAACTTTCGTTAAACGTAACTGTTACTCTTCATAGCATCAACCTCTTAAATCTTTGTAATGAGCAGCAGGCATTTCTGTAAAGTCAGAAATAACTATGATTTTGTAAAGTATTTTTACTTCATGCATATATCCATTTTCAGCAGTTAAAGACACCATCAACAGTCCTTTTTTCTACTTACTGCCTCTGATTTACTGGCTGACTTCGTTATTTCCTTTGTGCAGTTTATAGGACATAATTATCTAAAACGGAAAGGAGAGAACTTCAAATAGACATTTTTCTGCAGACAGTTTCTGCTTTATATTTATTTAGCTCACCAGCCTCTCACATTGAGGAAGATGTACTGGCTTGCAGAGGGAATAAAAATGGCAGAACTATGATGAAAATAAGCAATAAACAGTGAAAGATATATTACCAAATCATTCATTATTTCAGCCATGTAGTTTCTGTACTATAAAATCAAAACAGAAATTAAGCCATCACTTGCAAAATGCATCAAAGGTCCTTGTGACTGTAGGGACCCAGCACAGCATTTATACTCCTTTTAAAGCAAACAGTTTCTTTGAGAAATGGTGAATCAACCATCCAGCTGCAAAAAGGAGTGCTTTGTTTCATTTTCAGGTTATTTAACCCCATTTTCAAGATGCCTCTATCAATTTTTAAAAGGAAAATAATTTTGGAATGAGGAGTCCAGGCACACTCTGTTGAAAATGTTTAAATTAGGCTACTGCCGCTACCAAAATTATAATTTTCTTTGCTGTTTATGTCACATGCATAGAAGACACCATGCTGTACAAAGCCCAATTTGCAAACTGACTCAATCTCATTTACATATTGCATAGGCCCATTTTAAAATTCAAGTGCATATTATTTCCCAACAGTTAATTAGAAAGGATGTGTGTCTGAACATGAGTTACTACTTGATTCTTCTCTTGATGAGGCAGTTCAGTAGCAACATCAAAAGCAGAGTGAAGTGAATGAAAGGGAAATTGTCTCAGATTTTTGTTGGAAGATGAGCACCAGAGAGCAGCAGTTCCCAGGAGTTGTGTCAGCCAGCAGAGTAGCTTTCATGGTACTCAGTATTTGTTGTGTGAAACAAAGCTGCAACTTGTGTTCTTCTAGCAAGCTCTTTTAGTTTAAAAATGAGATTTTGTGTTATTAAAAATGACTGTGATTATTTTAAAGAATAATATTTTTTGTGTGCTAGACCCAGCTGATCACACCTTTCCCATATTCCTCTTTCAGGGATCTCTATGTCTGTGATTTTTCAAAGTTTCAAAGGGAAAGTGCTAATCTATACATTAGATATGGAGCAGGAGACTCTCGAAGTGCCTGGTCAGTGTCCCTGGCACTTAGCTGTCAGTGCCATTAGAACTTCACAGCTCAGGCTTATGTTATTAATTTTCCTCCCTTCAATTACAGCATACTCTTGTTTTCTACCCAAACCTGCTACCTGCACGACATTCTGCGTTGAGGGATTACTACCTTTTAACATGACAGACTTCAGGCTTGGAGAATTAGCAGCTTTTTTGAGCTGTTTGGAAGTGTGAGAGAATCTTGCTCTTTTCCTCCAAGCTTTTCTGTGTGACTCAGCTTCACCACAACCATCAGGCCATCTCTCGCTTGCCTCAGCACTGCCAGATTGCTAAAGTGAACAAAAGCACACAGAGAATTTAAAGATGATATGCTGGGTCAGAACAAGGGTCCATCTATCCCATCTGGCCACAGCAGCTGCAGGGAGAGTTCATGAGAAATGGGCTGATTATAATCCTTACATTGTTATATTTTCCCAGTTTCTAGAAATCAGGGATTAGGGACTTGCTGAGCAGAGTTGCTGTTTAACACTCAAAGATCTCACTCCATACAGCCATCTGATTTTATTTTAAAACTCTTCATATGCTAAACTTCTGTGGCATCCTTTGGCACTTCCACAATTTTATGTTTGCTATGTGGAAAATTATTTTTGTTCAGTTTAGGAATGCTGTTAAAGCTTTCTGCTGAATGATCCTAGTTTTTGTATTGGGAAAAGCAGAATTGTTCGGTCCTCCTGTTCTCTATATCATTCAAGATTTTTATAGGTCCTAAGTGTGTCCTGTTTGGACCTTTTTCCAGTGTTAGCAGTCTTCATATATTAAGCTCCATTTTGCATAGAAGCCTTTGCTCATTTTTGCTACCTTTCTTTCTGAAGTTTTCTAACTTCTACCTCCTTTATGAGACAGAGGCTGAGACATAAGCCAATGCTGTCTCTATGCTGTGACAGCATTATTAAAATAATGCTGCTTTCCCTTAGTCCGTCCCTAATGTTGTTCAAATTTTTGACAATGAAAGGTTGTCAAGCAGATGTGTTTGGAGAACCGTCCTGAGTTGTCCCTCATCTCCAAAACAAAATCAGCTAAATCTGGATCTGCTAATTGCCAAAGTGTGCTTAGGACTGCGTTCCCAAGTGTGTATTACTTCATGTTTATCAAGGATTAATTTTATCTTCCATTTTATCACCCATTCAGCATGATGCAAACTTTGAAATTCCTTAGTATGCTTTGGTTTCAATTGTTCTGACTACTTCCAAAACACCAGCAAACTTTCCCCTCTCAATATTCTTCAACTTTTCTAGGTGATTTGTGGCCATTCCCAGCCAGATCCCCCTGAGATTCCCCGAGTAACTGCTCCAGGAAGAATAGCAACCATTTATTCCTGCCTGCTGCTCCATCTCCTTTGAGCAGTTATTAATGCACAGCAACCTCCCCCTGACATTAGATTTCTGTAAGAATGTTTAGGAAGGGATATTTTAGAAAGGTTTAGGAATCCAAAGGTATTTTTTTTTCTCAAGTTGCCCTTGTCTACAGGGGCAATGATTCTTTCAAAGAACTGTAAAGGATTTGTGAGGCATAATTTCTTTATTTATGAACCCTGTCCGCTATCTCCAGTAAGCTATATATATTCATGTCCTCTAATTCTGCTCATTATTATAACTTCCATCAGTCTGCCTCAGCAGGAAGTCAAATTTACCATTCTCTGGTTTCCTGGCTCCCCTCCGGAGATTATTTTAAAAATTGAGGCCACATTTGCCACCTTCCATTACTCTGGAACCTGGGCCAATGTAAGCTATAGGTTACACACTACTGTGAAAAGTTCAGCAATTTTATATTTGAATTCCCTTAGATCCCTCGAGTGATTGTTACCTGTTCCTGGCAATGTGTTGCTACTCACTTTATTGATTTGCTCTAAAACCTCTCTACTGACAGTTCAATTTGACATAACCCCTCAGCCTCACCCCTGTAAATAACGACTTGTTGTGCAAACTTCCTTAAGCCTCTCTGTGCTGAATTTTGACACAAAGAATCCTTTTCCTCTTTTTCTTTCTTTTTCTTTCTTTTTCTTTCTTTTTCTTTCTTTTTCTTTCTTTTTCTTTCTTTTTCTTTCTTTTTCTTTTTTCTTTCTTTTTCTTTCTTTTTTCTTTCTTCTTTCTTTCCCTTTTTCTTTTCCTTTGCCTTTTTCTCTTTTTCTTTTTTATTTTTTCTTTTTCATTTTTTCTTTTTCTTTCTCTTTCTCTTTTTCTCTTTCTCATCTTCTTCTTCTCATTTTTTCCTCTTACCACTCCCCTCTTAATAAGCTTCCCTGATTTTGGCAACCCCCCTTCTTAAAGTGCTGTGATAATATAATTGACTTCTTAACATTTTTCTCCTTTTAGAACATTAAACTTTGGTAGCCTAGATATTACAGAATATCTTTTCTATAGTTCTATCTTGAACTGTATCTTGTACAATGCTTTTTTCCGTATATATATATATGTACAGTAATCATCTAGACCAGTTTGGGGACATTTTCTTTTCACTTCTCTTGAGAAAACACAGTCATTTATGATGTCTTCAACTTCTTTCTCTGTGTGATGCCCACAATGACATTTCCCCATTGTCAAGGGAATAAGCAACAACTGAAAATTTCCATTACTGTTCTGTTTCTGATCCTGGAGGCCGTGGTAACCACAGGCCTCCACTGATGTTGCCCCAGTATTAACCTATAACCCACAATTTCAATCCAGAGTGATACCCCAGGACTTGTTGATGTGGGTGACTTAATCATATTATCTGACTGCCAAGGGTTTCTTTAACACAGATACAGTTTCTCCAGCAACAGACAGCTATGCTTTCTGTTAGGATTTTTACTTTCGTGCTACACTAATTTTCTTTCCTTTCTCCTAGTTTGCATTACAATATCCTGTAACAATATCTTCATCTAGACTCAAGTATTTCTGTTCATCTGTCTGGTTTTTGACCATTGCCTTTGGCCTACAGGCATTGTACATTTTTGATCTTATTCTCATTGTATATTCTATTTGATTGCAGCTTTATTTATTTTTCAATATTGCTCAATGGTTTTATGGACTTCTTTTGCATATTCTTTTTCCAGAAAAGAGAGATTTTATCTCTTCCTCTATGGAAGATGAATCATCCTAGATTGGGTGTGATTGTTGATATTTCATCTTTCTTTCACTTTACACATGTATAACCTTTTAAAGTGAAGTTTATGAAACTTCTTTTCACTTGCAAAACAAAGTAAGAATTACATTAGATTGTTACTAATGACACTCTATTAACAAACTGGTCTATTAAACTAAAGGTAGAAATAGTTCTTTGTGATGAAGTATCCTTGTTCTTTTCTGATTTATTTGATTGCTAACACTTATCTAGTAAAAATTCAAATGTTCTCCATGACCACTGTATGACCTTATTTAATGAAATCTGATCCGCGTGTATAAGACAACCCAATCAACAGCAATAGCAGAGCTGAACACCATTGGAAATGCATGATCTACCTCTTAGAAATTTTAGGAAAGACCAATGGAAGTGGCCACATCACAGTGGCACAAGCTAATGTAAAATATACCTGATACTGCTTTCATGTGGACACCACAGTCCCTTTCTTCTCTTTTTTTGCACCCCAGAGAGGCAGGCTACCTACTGGAACTTTTATTTTAAAAGATTGCTTTGACACCTTCATTGACTTCAGCAGAGTAGTTTTTTCTTCTGGCCTTGATCCTGTCAAGTGATCTGGTTCAGCGCAGGCAGAATCTGTACCAGCATGGAGTCCTACTTGGCCCTGGGGTCCTGGGAGAAGGTGGGCTCCTTGCTGTAGCTGGGGTCATGCAGGGGTGCCAGTAAGAGTTCAATGCAGTGCAGTTAGTTTTCCCAATGGGAATAATTTTTCATGTTCTTACCAGGGTTCTTCAATTCAGAAATAAGAAAAAAATATACATAATTACTGTTTCACTGCTACTTTCAGTTGTAAAGTATTTTTAATGACAAACAATATTTAAAATATCTGTGCATATATACATTTATATACCACTCCCCTCCCATTTGTGGATGTAAAGCATACACAAACACACGTATATACATGTGCTGGCCCTCACGCACAGAAAACCACTAATTATACCTTTGAGAAGGAGAATAGAAAAAGAAATAAACTTTTTCCAGGCGCTTCATACTAAGTCTGAAGAAAAGTCTCCAGATGTCAATTTTCTTATAGCAATTTATTTAATCTGTTTCTGGATTTAGCTCATTTTCTGGCTAATCTTGCACAAATTGTGTATGTCTATATGTACAGATATATGTATTTTTGATAAATATCTAACTATATATGTGTTCATTTACCTATGTGTCTTTGGGCTCCACACTTTTTCACAGGCAATATGCCTTTATAATGCAAAGGTAAATCAAGCCTTGCATATATTTAGGGAGCTGAAAGACTGTTGTTTTCTTTTAAAAACCAAAGGTATCTTTCAGGGCAATACCTTACACACAAATGTTGAAGCTTGTGGAGTGCGAGACTAATTGTTGCATATGTCAGGAAGGAAAAAAGTGATCCAAAATTCTCCATGAAAGAAGATCTAGCATGGTAGGGAGGGGAAAAAGCAGTTCAAAAGAACAGCACAGGACCGAAAAAGGGGTAGTATAACTCCCTGAATCTGTGAAATTAAACTCTTAAGTGGTTTGAAGTCAAGGAGAGATTCCTGTCTTGCTCAACTTGCATTTGTTTCGTTGTCCTTATGTGATCCAAGTGCAGAATAGAGTCACAAGGTTGTGATAAAGCTGAGTAGTTTGCATAGGATCGTTGTCAGCAACAGACAGGCAAAATTCTTCTCAAGATTCTAAAGGTCTTTGAATATAACAACAGGCAATGAGCTCATAAAAGTCTAAATAATAAAAAAAAGTTGTTATTTTCCTTGTTAAAAATAGTTTAAATGCATTTAAAGAATCATCATGACCTATAATAACCCTTGATATTACGCTATCAAAAAACTTTAGGTTATATAATGAACACTATTTAACCAGTATATATTTGCTTAAATGAAATCTATGTAAAAGTCAATTTACTCATGAAATCACTGTCTGAACTCTGGAAATGGAATTTGCTAAAGTATGAAATTTCTTTTTGTCCATCTATTGTCTCTTCTGCTAGAAGGATATTTTCTTCCTATCAGATGTGTTCAATCCAACAGCTACTTCAATAATGAGAAACCAGTTGAGATTTGAAAAAAGCCAAGTTTCCTCTTCCAGTTTATAAAAATGACGTGCGAGAAGGTGACATCTATTAGTTCTAAAATGCTGAAAAACATGCTGATCAGAAACCATTAGCCTGATTTAATGTCTTTGAATAATGCTTTTTTGCCTAAGGTATCATTGGCTATAAATGTGTAGCCTGTTCCAATTAAAACTTTTCTTGTTCATTCAGCACAAGAATTGCATTTTAAGCTATGTATCTAGTGTGTATATAGTATATCATCTTGGCTACCAAAAAGCAAATACCAGTTATAGTTATGGACTACTTTTAGTAACAAACCAACACACTTTAATAGCTACCAACCAGTGAGAATCAGTCTATGTGTAGGAAAATAAATCTAAAATCCAAATATGAGTAGAAACTCAAAATCAAAGACAGGTATTTTATTTATGGCTCAAACTAAGCTATTTCAAATCATCTTGTGTTGTCCTGGCACAGGAGGTCTCTTGTCGGCCAAGAACTCATCCCCAGGACAGGTTCAAGGAGAAACTGGTGAGCCCTGTAATGTGCTGAGCCCTGGAGAGCCTGTCTGGGAGTGCTGTTTCCCTGCTTGACATGGTGGCCAGCAAAGTTTCTGGCTTTCCCTGTATAATATCTGCTGGTCCTGAAATAACCAGAACATACATGGTGAAGCCAAGAACTGACTTAAAGATTCAAAGCCTTCAAAGACCATTAAGTATTAGAAAAGTTGGTTTAGGACTTAATTTTACTACAAATACAAAGAAACAAATTGTAGTTAATGGGGTTATTGGATTCTATATTGATTTCAAAAGAATGAGTTGGTGAGTTTTATTATAGACAGCTAGCTTGGCAGGATCACAGAGTGACTTGAAAGCTATTGCCTAACTCTGTCCCCCAGTCCATCTCAAGCCCCTTCATTCTGGCCTGCCAATCATTTTTGGGAGTTTCTTCAGTTAGCACTTGATTAAAACATGCCTTCTGCAAAGTTTTGCACTTCTGATATGACGACATCAAGAGATGAGAACTTCACCATGCCTGTGGTCCACTGTTAAACCACCTCACTGATCAAAATCTAAATTTTATATCTTATATATCTTATCTTTATATATTATATGGCTTTGGCTTCCAGCTTCTGAATTTGTACCATTTCCCAGCTGAGCAAAGAGCACCTCTGTAGCTAATATTTCCATCTCCTGATAGCATTTATAAGCTACAATAAATTATTTACACATGCTTTCCTGCCTAATTGTTTCTTGCTAATAAGACCTCTGTTACAGCAGTCAGGACAGACACCAATGTGCTCTTACCTTGGACGGTATTGCAAACCCTGTGTTTACGTATGTAGATGAGATGCCAGACTGTTGTTCTTGATAAAAGAACAAGTCTTCAGTGTATTAAAGAGCACAACCTTTTATTGTTGCTTTCTGTATTTAAATGTTTCACTGCTACTAAATCAACAAGAGGAGCCCAGGCACTACCAGGGAAGGTACAGCTCCCTGGACATGTGTTGTTACTGCCTTCAGCCCCAGACTTGTAGCTTTCCCTCTCTCTTCTGAAATCATAGATAAGAAACTTGTTCAAAGTGGACTGCCAGGGTTTATTTATTGTACTTTACTAAACTTCCCCCTTTAAGCTCTTTAGACAAAGAGGCACTTCATAGCAAACCTCTGCTGGTTCGTCAGTCAAACACTTTGACCTTTCACAGCTTAGCTGTGATTGAAGGGTATTTTTTGAGTTTGAAAGGCTCCTATGGGATCTCAGTCACTGACCTGCACATCACAGGGAATAACCCAGGCAGCCCTTGTCTCTCCAGTCTGCACGTTGGTTTAGTTTGGGGTGGTTTAGTTGCTCTGTTCCCCAGAGTATAACTCTCTCTGCAAAGCCACCTGAACTAGCCCCAAGCATGCACATCACCTGGCATTGCAGCTTTTAGGAAAGCACATTTTAGGGCACCAAGGGATCAGGGTGAGACCCTATTAGAAAGGAAACCAAGATGCAAGGGAAGCAGTGGAGAAGAAAGAGAGATCCATGCTGGCCCCGACACAGTGCTGGATGCTGGAAATGGTGGCCTCTTGCCTTTCACTGAAAGCTCTGCTTTCCCCACTGGAAGCAATCACAACTTGGGTTCTCAGACGTCTTGTTTAGATGTCCTGTCTGAGGGACAGTCAGGAGGAGCCACTGCTTTGAAGCAGAAAGGACATGCCTCAGTGCCCCAAAATTTAACCTGTTTTGTTTCTGTTCAGTTGAAGAGATATTTTTAATCACAGAAGTGCAGGAAAAACGATTCTGGTGTTGTCATTGTAGAGCCTGCTAGTGCCTGGCCTCCTGCCAGGGCATTGCTGGGTGCTCTGTTCAGGGTTTCCTTCTGGTACCACATTTATCTGTTTTTCATTCTCCAGAGAATCCTCTCGCTTATTCCTGTACGCTATAATAATTTCATTCCTCCCTTTTTTTCCCTTTCTCTGAGCGGAAACAGGATGGACAGTGGCAATGGAGATGCTCTTTAGGGAGAGTGTATAATCCTCAGTGGTCTGCATTCCCCAGCAACCCCAACTGTGGCTACTACTAAGGCTACTACAGGGTACCTCACTGCCTATGTATTACCTTTGGTGCTGCTTTATTACTGGATTTAAACCACTTTAACCATTTAAACCGCCCTTTTCTGAATCCATTAGGTCATTTGGCATGGGAAATGTTTACAAATCTAATAAGAAGGGAAGTGTCTCCATACACTTTCTTTGACATCTGCCATAGATGTTTTTTAAGTTTTCCTTATGGATAGCTAACAGCTTGAAAATGAATAGGGTACTCTTTATGCCATGAACTTTCAAATTACTGGGTTTTATTTCCCTGCAGCATCTCCTTGGTTCTAGCCAAATCTACAGCCTTATTTACAATATTGATTTTGTAGCATTGCTAGAGTACAGTGTGGCCAAACTAAGCAGAGGGATAAGTGGCATACAGAAGTTTCAACAGAGTCACCAAATAAAATGTTGCCCTGATCACTGCATTATTGAGGTACTGACAGTTTTTCAGTGCAAGCCACAGAAACCTACCTTATCCAGTGTCCTTAATTACTCAGGCTCCTGAACAATATATTAATGCCTCTTGGAAGGAGATGCTAGTCAATGTTCAGGGTTTGCAGGGAGAATTGATTACAAAAGTCAGTTACCATCTCTTTGGTATTTTACACAAAACCAGTGTAAAATACAGTAAAATTCATATTTGTGTGAATGCAGTAAAAACAAATATGTGGCAGTTGCCTTGCCTACTATTTCCAAGATGACTCTTCCAGGGAATACACTTTCTGCATGTGCTTTTTTTTTTGGGACGTGACAATGATGGTCCCCATTTCCTGGCTTTCTCTTGCTTACTGCAACATTTTGCTTGTGATATAACTGTTGCATAGTGGTTTGCAGTGAGTTTTCAAAGAATCCCTGAATTTTTGGTGGTATTTAAGCTTCTGCTTTGGCTTTCCAGTGATGGCTAGCTGTTTCCTTGGGGAATGGCTGCAGTTATCTTTACATTAGAAGACGTTTAATCATTCTTTCTTATGATCAAATGAAGGCATCTGCATGCACTGGTCTGTGCTGACTGACTACAACCATTCACCACAGCAATACTGGCAGAAATCTGACTTGAAGCATGACAACATTCTTTAAATTGTATAAAAACTGAAGTCTAGAAGTTGCTGTGACATTCTTATTTTATGCTTATTTCTTTTTATTATCATTTAAACCCCCATTGTCACTGTATCTCTCAGAAGATGAAGCCCAGAGGCGGCCCAGTTTCCAAACGCCATTATCACCAATGAGGGATTTGTTGCTTTCCTGTCTTGACAAGTAAAATGTAGTCGTGCAGCTGAATTCAGTAATTGCAACTCCTGGCTGGGAGCAGGAAGCTGTTATGTTACTGCCAGAGAACCTGTATAAGAAGGAGCTTCTGTCTGTGATTTAAACATTTTTCAGGAAACTGAGACAGGGTACTGTGCTTCAAATGCAGTTAATGATTTGTTAGAAGCTTATGAAGTATGGGAAGAATCATTAGAGTTCATCTTGCCTGTTTTAGATTCCTCTGGTGCAGATATCCAAATCTGAGAAAGCTACTTGAGGAAATCATGCTTGAGAAAGCATGATTCATATGGTTTCCTTGAGATGTAGCTTTAGTATGAGATGAGCATAGACCAGAAGTTAATGTAAAACCTTCACACCATTTTCCATGGCTTGGACAGTTGCACTCTTTGATGGATTAAAAACTGGCTGGCTGGCCAGGCCTGCAGAGGCAGTGAATGGAACTACATCCAGTTGGTGGCCAGTCACCAGTGGTGTTCCCCAGGGCTCAGTATAGGGGTCAGTTCTGTTTAAGGTCCGTGATCTGGATGTGGGGATCGAGGGCATCCTCCAGTCATTTTGTGAACAACACCAAGTTGGGCAGGAGTGTTGATCTACTGGAGGATAGGAGGGCTCTGCAGAGGGATCTGGACAGGCTGGATCCACAGGCCGAGGCCAACTGCACGAGGTTCAACGAGGCCAAGTGCCGGGTCCTACACCTGAGTCACAACAACCCCTTGCAGTGCTACAGGCTGGGGTCAAAGTTACTAAAAAGGTGCTCAGAAGAAAAGGACCTGGAGGTGCTGGTCAACAGCAGCTGAATGTGAGACAGCGTGTGCCCAGGTGGCCAAGAAGGCCAAAGGCTTCCTGGCCTGTAACAGGAATAATGTGGCCAGCAAGACTTGAGAAGAGGTCAGCCCCGTGTACTCAGCACTGGTGACACTACACCTCAAGTTCTGTGTCGAGTTCTGGGCTCCTCACTGCAAGAGAGACTCTGAGGTGCTGGAGCAACTCCAGAGAAGGGAAACAAAGCTGATGAAGGGTCTGGAGCACAAGTCTGATGTTGAGCAGCTGAGGGAGCTGGGAGTGTTTAGCCTGGCGAAAAGAAGGCTTAAGGGTGACCTTATCACTTTCTACACTGACCTGACGGTTTTCTGGGGCTCTCTGTAAATGAGACCTCAGCCTCTTGCCCACCATTCTACTCCGTTATGCTTCTTTTATTACAGCCTCATTACATGGAAATTGAGCGTTAAACTAGCACAAAACCGCCGGAGTGGAGCAAGGAATTGGGATCCTCCCATTTTTACGCATATAGTTATGCCACAAGCCAAAGTGTTGGTTTCAGATTCTGAAGCTCTTGGCCTTGGGCTTTATGTATGTGTTGCTGCAACACAGCTGTAGGTTTGATGCTGTCTTACTAGGTGGTATACCGGCAAAACACAGCAAAATAATTTGATTCTGAGAAGAGATTACGGCACAAGTAGGCAAGAAAAACTCACACAGCGTGCCTGACAGCTCCTCTTGCTGCTGAAGGGGCTCTACCTTGTCTCACAGATGGCTGCCAGCCCCTGTCTAAAGTAAAGGGAAAAGAGGAGAAAAAGAAAATACGAAAGCAAGCATGAGCGCAACTGTCCCAAGTATGACCACAGCATTAGTACTTGGCGCCACACAGCCAGTCCCTGGGAGGACCAGGGATGTGGATGGCGAGGCCATTCCTGTGGGAGAGGACTGACATTGCCTCCTGCTTTCTCAGAGCCTCCTGGAGTCCAAGCACTGGGAGCTTCTGCCCCCTTCACATCCTGAGAGCCATTGCTCCTCCCTGAGCACAGACGATTTGCAATTATGCAATATGAAAAAGGCGGATGATGGCATGGGCGGAGGTGCAGGAACACACTCCTGAGGTGGTCTTGCAGCAAGGAAGAGGGTGGTGGGAAGGGAAGGGCCAAGGGAAGCCGCTTGGTCTGCTGGTGCCCAAAGCCAGCCCTTGATGCACAGACACCAAAGCAAGCCTCATGGACAAGCACTGGCAGAAACATTTGGTGGTTTTGTTTCCTGAGGCAAGGAACGTCTTGCTCAGGATGTCCTGCCAACTTCCAAGAATGGTGTTACATGTCACCATGATTGCCCTGGGACAGAAGAATATTGTGCTCTAGGTTAATTAGAATTGACATTTGAATAAAAAATCCTCCATTCTTCACCCCACCGATCCCTTTGCTGTTTGATTCCAGCGAGCACATCTAAAATTAGGCTTTTGAAAGTACTTCATGGCAGGGGTTGTAAATGGTATATTTTCACAAGCCTGCTGCTCTTGAGGCTTATGTTTTGCCATCGTATGACTTGGCTCATGGCCAGAATTGCATCTGTGTAAATTTGGGACTTGAAAGCTTGGTAATATGCTGTGACTTCAATAACAAAAGAGCTGAAAAAATTCCAATAAAGCGTATCAAGCTCACTTAAACAAAGAGCATTGTTATTTAACCCTTACACTTGTACTAGTAAGAACATGGGAAATAAATCCACAGTAGTCAACAACCTGGGAGGGTTTCAGCATGGCATTATCCCCTCCCGAGGTTTCCTTGAAACACCTATGTGGACATTTTGACACATGGCATATAATCTCAGTTCAGCACTGCACAGATGTAGTGGGGCCTGCTGCCACTGTATGCCACTGCTCTGGGCAGGAGGGAAATTGCCTTCTCCTTCACTGCTAACAGCCCAAGCGCACCAGTTTGACAGCCTCTTCTCAACATGGCAGCTTATTTTTTGTGTAATTTTTAGTGACCATCCGTTACATAAAAATAAAAATAGGTCACCTAATCATCTGCAAAAATAAGACAGGTTTTATGCAGTCAAAGGTTTGGCTTCGGATCACATTTCAGTGGGGTGTACTCCCTAAAGAGTATCTCAAAATAAAACTAGGCTGTTAAAAGAAACACTGTTCCATTTTTGTAATGAGACTTTAATTTTTGTTCCCACTGTGGGCCCCAGGATTCTTCTGAGTTGGACCAGAGATGTGCTGATAATAGGGGCTGAGCTTCCCCCATGCAGTCTGTTTCCTCTGATTCAGAGCTTGTTTACTTGAAGAAGGTGGTAATGTGTATACTGTGGGTGAATGTAAAGGGGCAGCTCCCTATCCTTTAGCATTCATCTTGTGTCTGTAACACATTCCATTGTGCAATTTGAGTTAGTATCTTTGGTAGCAGATTGCCACAAGCTGCGAAAAAGCATTTGCAGCGAGGAACAAAGGTGAGGTACCTTTGACCTTGTTTTCTCACTCCCTTACATTCCTGCCTGCCCTTCATCCCGCTTCTCTTCTGACGTCGGGGTAACACTGCAGTCACTTCATCTGTCTAGAGTGTGGCATGCAACAGTGTCCTCTGTGATGCTATATTATCTGTCTCCAAGCCTGCCTTTTTAGGGCTTCGCTCTGCTCCCTGCATTTTAGCAGCTCTTTACTGTGGCACCATTCTCGTCATTCCTTCTGATATTTTTGTCTTTGAGTTTCTCCACATCCTGTCATTAAGTGATTTCTTGAAGCCACACTATGCACCCCTGTTATTTTCTTTCCCTCTGAGCGCTTGTCTTTGTCCACCATCTCAGCTAAGATAACCAGGATAATGATTTGGTATTTACAATTGCTAAAAAAAGTGAAAACCATAGAGGATTTAGGCATACCAGTGCTGTGATTTCACTACCAAATCATTGATGGAAGCAGCATGGCCCAAAGGACAAGAGCTGGACAGAAGGGTGGGACATTTACCCTCCAGTTCTAGTGAGACCCAGATCAATCGCTTAACTCACACTCCTCTGGTTTCCCCAGCTGTCACATGAAGCTGATGGGGTGCCTCTAGGCTGCCCAGGAAAGAGGCGCTATAAGTAGCAGGTAATTATTAGAATTGCTTGCTTGATTTCAGGCCATGACATTTTGTCTCTCTGGAGACAGAGGTCAGAGAGGGGGTTCATGAGAAGGAAATTCCACATTGCTTGAAGGCATAGATGGCATTTCCATTACTGATGGAGAAGTGTGTAAAACAAATAAATCACACATGAATGGTGCTATATATAGTAATTTTCTCCCTTTCTATCCCACTGGTTTGAATTGTTCTCATGTGTTTACTTTGTTAGGTAGAATTCCCCTCAGATTTGCAAACGCAGCTTTCGGTTGTGAGTAACTTGCATTGCTCACTTCAAAGGAAGGCTGAGCTTTTGACTATATCTCTTCAGCAGATTTAGCCCTGCTGATGCCCTTCCCTGGGGCTTTAGAAGACATCACGAGACCAGATGGGCTCTGTGCATGTCCTAGGGTCTAGAGGAGACCTTATGTTCCCCTAGGCACCCCCAGTCTGGGGTCCTACCAGTGCCTCTTGGTCTGACAAGGGTGAGTTATCTCTGCTTTAGGGCTCTCCAGGTTTGCACTGTGGAGATTTCAGGTCCCTGCTCCCCTGAGGGGGAGCGCCACCACTTTCCTGCCTGTCCCACCTACTGCACCAGCCCTCCATAGCTCCATGCGCTTGTAGACAGTGGAAAACCTCACACCAGTGCTTCTAGCATGAAGACAAGATCATGTAAAAGCACTAAAAGGCTCCAGAAAGAGGGGACCTGCTGTAGTGGGGAAATCAGGGATCCTTTAGCTGGCGGGGTGCTGGTATGCAGAAGTGCTTTTGTTGTTTTCTCATCACCATGAAGCATGTCACAGCTTGTGGACTGGTCCATCATGCTCCTGCTACAGCACACCCTGTGCATACCCATCCCAGCATCTCTGAGCTGCCCCTGTCTGGGCTGGTGTACTGAGAGCAGGATGCCCATAAACTCTCCCTGCAGAGTGGCTGTGTCTCACTTCTGCAGCACTGAGTGGCCACAGTCCCTCTTCCAGCCCAGGGTCCACTGGGCAGATTGATCTGGCCCAAGTTTACCACTTATAGTGCTTGTGGTTCTGGGGACCCCAAGGCTTCTCCATGCTTCATGTTGAAGGGTAAAAAAGGCTTTTTGATTTTTTACCTTTCTTGGATACATCCAGTTTACTGCATGTGCACAGAATGATGTTTCTGCTCTGACTGAGCTGTTTTATATTTGGCCAGATTTATCTTTTCCCATCTGGACAGGATTTTTCATGCAGAAAAAAGGATATTTCTTAGAA
The DNA here is from genome assembly GCA_013400735.1 of Pomatostomus ruficeps. Classification (NCBI taxonomy): domain Eukaryota; kingdom Metazoa; phylum Chordata; class Aves; order Passeriformes; family Timaliidae; genus Pomatostomus; species Pomatostomus ruficeps. The sequence goes on from VYZT01035405.1 coordinate 35,329, forward strand.
ACCTTGATACAAAGTCAGTATTGGGTGAGGGAATGGATCATGTGCCTCATGGGCCTCTGAGGAAAAGTGCCAGGAGGAGGTGAATGGATAAACACCATCCGTAAGGGTGAGCAGGAAAAGAGGGAAAGACTCTTTGCGGAAACCCTGCAGAGCCAAGAGACCAAACACTGCATTTGGAAAGGAGAGCTGGAAGCTTGCAAGACTGGGGAGGCTGCCTCATTTTAGGCATCCTATGTAAGGGTCCTCCTTGTCCTGTGGTTCTGCAGTTACAGACCCAGTGCATTTCCCTGGGACTGGGGGAGATGACTTCCCTTCAGGAAAATGTCATTGCCTGGCTGGCTCTCATCCAAGCATCTGCATGGAGAGGAACAGGAGATCAGTCATTGTTGGAGACATCCTGCTGCAGGATACAGAAGTCTCTGCCTGCCAGCCTGATCCATTCTTGCATCTGGGACTCGGCAGAGATGACCAAGAGTTGTCTGACATCAGATTGTTACCTTAGCTGTTTTTCCACATGGGCACCAATATTACTGACAGGGACTTCAAGCATATCTGGAGAGATTACATGGATTTTGGGGTGCTGGCTAAGGGTGTGGAGGCCCAGGTTGTGTCTCCTCAATCTGGTTGGTCAAGACGAACTGCAACACTATTGGGTAACTGGGATGTGTTGGGACAACTCACACAACTGGAGTGCTGTGATGGGTGGGTACCAGGTTTTTGGCAAAGACAGGGAATGAAGCAAAGGTGTGTGGATATGTGACAGCAGTTCTGATACAAGGAGTTCTTCAATGGGCCAGACAGTAGGCCAGGTGAGACTTGTGGTTTGTGACAAGCAACCAGTATTTGCTTCAGTCTGGTGGGAGGTTGTTAATGACCACTTAACTGGCATGAGGAAGAGTACGAAGCCTTCCTTAAAGAACTTGAGGATATTTCTGGATCACATACTCTGCTTCTTTTGGGCGATTTTAACTTCCCTGATGTATGCTGGAAAAGCACTAGGGAGGAACACAGGCAAGCTAAGAGGTTTCCAGAAGATGTCAGGGCCAACTGCTTCACACAGGTACTAGATAAGCCAAGCTGGGATCGTGCACACCCTGGACCTGTATTAACAAAGCGTTCACACTGGCTGGGGGAATGATAGTCAATGTCAGGTTTGATCATGGAGACACTGAAATGGTGGAGTTAAAGATACTGAAGGAAATGAGGAAGACAAGTAGCAGATTAAAGACCATGAACTTCAGGAGAGCATAGACTTTAGTTTCTTCAAATCACTGAAGGCTGTATCATGTAGAAACCACCTCTGAGGCCAAAAAAAGCGCAGGGGAAACTGGCAGGTCTTTACTGACAAACTCTTCTAAGCACAAAATAGTCCCTAGTGTGCAGAAAAACAAACAGGTATAACAGGAAACTGACTTGACTCATTAGAAAACTCATGACTGAGCAACAGTGCGAAGACTGGATGTAGGAAGAAACTTCTTCATCAGACAGTCAGGCAGTGGGTGCCCAGAGAGACTGTGCAGTCTCCATCCATGAAAGCTTTAAGGTCCCAAGTGGCTGAATTCCTGAGAAAGCTGATTCAATCTGAGACCAAACCCTTCTTTGAGCTGAGGGTTAGACTGGAGGCCTTCCGAGGTCCTTTACAGCCTGCATGATTCTGTTATTATGTGAAAGAGTTAACTTGGTAAGACTTCCTGGTTCTTTATCATCTAGGTCATTATGATGATTGAAGCCAAATGAATTTCCATCGTAACACGCTGAGTAAGTGTGAGTCTAAGGCCCTCTTTTTAGCCCTTTTATGTTCACATTCAGAAAGGCAGCAGCTTTGGAAAGTCTGGATGTTGCAGATACCAATAACACTGCCAAAGAATGCTGGAGTGATGTACACATGCCAGTATACATCTACTAATTCTCTGTCTTTGTACAGAAGGAGTTATGAGAACTACCAATAGGTCAAAGGGGTATTTTCGTTTAAAAATACAGAGTCATGGCATCATTGATGTTACAAAGAGAAACGAAAGGTTTCTATTACTGTCCTCAGATTCTGTATCAATAATCCAGTCTTATTTTTCTAAGAACAGCCCTTCATGGAGTGGTGCGTGTTGGTTTTTCAAGGATTATGGAGTAAAGCTTCATATCGGTTCAATCTCTTTAATATTTGGAGTGATTACAGCTGCAGAAACTCTACATTTGAACAAGGATTTTATCAAATCACTCATATCTGGAAAAAGGCCAAGAAAAACAGTGACTGGAAAGAGTGGAAATCATACCTCAAAACTGGGATGAGAAGCTGTGGAATTATTCAAAAGCTGTGTGAACTTTGTGTACATCTGCCAGGTGACCAAAATTGCCATCTGAATAAGGCATTATCCCCAGTTAGACCAGGTTTAGCTAAACAAACCATTCCACTAGGCCTAATTTGACATTTTCCATCCTTACAGCTTTTTTATCACGTGTGGATACCCCAAGAGCACTGTAAATTCATACTCTAAGTAATGCACACTAGCCTCCCCTTTGCAGACAAGCCCTTAGAAGCAGAGGCACCTCCTCCAGTGTGGATGCAGAACTGCTTATTTAAATGCTGCAAGATCAGGAAGCGATTCATGGTCACTGCAAACAAAAGTGGGTAAATGCACCGCTGGCTATCGGAGCAGATTACCTAATTAGTAATTAAAGCATCCATTACATTTGGATTGTTTAGCCAAGAAAAGCAGAAATAAATCCACAGGCATCTACTTTATATGTCAGTGTGCCCTCTCTACAGCCTGTGAGAGCACTGCGTGCAGAAGTGCGTGCAGCACTTTCTGAAGTGCTACTGAAGGCTATTTTTCCACTAATATGAGAAAAGGGGGAAAAGGATAAAAGACGTTTTCTATCCCAGTTGTGTTCCACAAAGCAGCTGTCCCCAGGCATAAGTCTCAGGCCCCCAGAACACCTGGAGCATTGATGCCAGCTGGTCAGGGTGGAGAGGTGTGCAAGCACCAGTGGCAGCAGGACCAGCTCTGAGCACAGCACCAGGGGAGCACTCTTTGAGGATGGCGTGAGACCGCTGCTCCAGCCTGCTTTTTGCTCATACTCCAGCAGGAAGTCTGCACCAGCCAGAAGTTCCCCAAGGATTCAGGGGCAGCAAGGGCTGTAAAAAAAAACCGTGTTACTTGGTTTCAAGCCATGGTCTACATCTGCATAGCAAGCTGCTGTTTGCACGTGGGTAAATTCAGGATCTGTATTCCCTTTGCTCATTTCAATACAGTCTGTGAGTTCACAAAGTGAACATTAAATTCAGATGTAGCTGGAAAAGATTGCCATTTGAACTAAAACTTCACTTTTGTTGATTCTTTCTGGAGTGTATTGCCTGGAGTAAAGTATTTACAAGTGCCAGGTTTTCAATTAATTTCACTTACATCACAATTCACAAATTAGAGATGGAATGTGTGGCCAGGTCATCTATTTTATCTGCCAGTATACCATTCCGGAAAGAGAGGATATAGGCTGCTTTTCGTTTGCTTGCCCAATTACAAGGGAGCATTTGTTATATGCAAAGAATAATTCATGTGATACTTTTGTGCCGCTCGACTTCCTGTAGATTGTAATAGGTATACAGAATGGGAGTGTGCACACACGTGTGGATCAGGAGAAACATCCAACAGCAGGGAGAGAACCAGAATTAAGTGCTTTATATGCATAAGACATGCCTACACAGATCAGTGCAGACAGATGTGGGCTCCTCTGCAGGGCATGTTAGCTTGGGCACTGAGCTGCAGGAAAATGGCTCAGTGACTTCCAGATCAGAACTGGCTCCCATCTGATCAACTCAGATCGTGGCAGATGTGTGTACTTGTCTGGGCTCATCCATGTAGGCATGCCCAAACTCACCTCCAGACTTTCAAAATATCTCTGGAATGGAAAGGAACTTTTCCAGTTAGGACCTAAAATAAATATTTTCTGGGATAACAAGCATACTTGATAAAGTGTTTGAAGTGGAGAGAGACGAAAAGGACAGTAGAAACCAAAATTATATGATGATAAAACAGGTTGTTTAAGCAGGACCCATTTATCAGGAAACCATGGCATGTTTCCAGCCCAAGGTCAGGTATGTATTTCCAAAAATGAAGAGGAACATGAAATTTAAAGAGTAAAATTTGGCAGAGTTCAAAGAAGAGTGCAGAAGGAGGAGAAAAAGCAAAAATTAATTTCCTTTATAGAGCTTACAGACTGACCTATGCTTTGGGTACCTTGGATGCCACTGGCAGTGTTTGTCTCCTTTTCTGCTCTCTGACTTTTTGGGAAAAGAAAGTGTAAAGTCATCATGGACATTAGTTTGATCATTGATCAAATTTACCTTAAGCCACCTAATCAGAGCCACTGTCTGAAGTCAGTGAAGAGGGCAAGTCACTCCCAGAAGATGCATTTAGGGTGGTGAGAAGGGAAATTTAGCATAAATTACATGACTTACATACACCCTGTGGTTGGTGTCGCATTCCTTTTTTTGATCTAAATCACGTGAAGTCAGGGGAGATGAATCTCAAAGGGAGTAACAGAAGGAAGAACAATAATGTTCACAGAGGATGCTGCACATGCCAGATCCACCTTCATCTCTGGTGTAAGCTTAGGAGTATCTCAGTCAACAGTGAGGGTCAATAAATCTGCAAATTTTGTCGATAATGAAAGGCCTCAAACGAATGTCCTCAATAAAAGCAGAAGTCAGAGGCAGCACTGTTGGAAGAGGCAGACTCACTTTTGACCATCTCCCCATCTTGCACACCCCATTCCTTGTCTAAATAAGTATCTCAGTGTATTGAGATACTTCAAAGTCACCATTTCTTTTTATGGTGGTGTTACAACTCTGAGGTTTAATAAAACACTGCAACTTGTATCATGTGTTTCCTCTGCTTATAGAGCTATTGCCAGATCAAATTACAAAAAAAACCCCCCAACCGTTTCACTTGCTCCGTTTAAGAGTCTTAACTTTTCCACTATCCAGTTTAGTAATGGTTAAAGGTCAGATTCACCTCCAGGTTTCCTTTAACAAACTCAATTTGTCTGTGATGTAATCAGAGACATACTGGTATATGTAGTGCTGCATATTAAAAAAATTCTTGGTAAAAAAAAGCTAATGCTTGCTGGTTCTCTGTTTCTCACCACTTACCTGACCGAATCTGCCCAAAAGAGTGGCAGAGGTAGCAACATCGTTGACCCTCCCTATGCAGGCTGTGAGCAAGAGCTGGACCCAAGTGTCTCACACCTAAAGCACAGGAGGTTCAAGGCACACTGCAGGTCTGTTTGCCTCCCTACTGCTCTTGCTGCTCTGACAAATGAACTCCTTATGTTAGAGAAAATGAACAATAATAAGTGTGCTTAAAACAAAGGCCTTAATAATGTGGTAGAGGGGCCATACTTTCCCCTTCACCCCATAGGTGAGATTAAAAAATGTCAGTGCTGTAATGCCCTTTCAGGTAAGAAAAAGCCAGTGAGGCTGCCTTGGTAAGCAGACTAGCCTGGAAAGGAAGGAAATTTGCTATGTGCCATAAATGGTAAGTATTCAAATACCTGCCTGAAAATGCCAATAAAGCACAGCAAACACAAGAAAGGGCAATCACATGTGCAGCAGCAGCAGCAGCAGCAGCAGCAGCAGCAGCAGCAGCAGCAGCTAATTAATGCTGCTTGGCTGTAGAGACCTGAAGGCATCACTGTGCTGTGGGAATGAGCAGCCCAGGCCTGTGTTATGCCTCGTTGTGCCTATGATTGGTAAAGACTGGCCATGGCTAATCCCAGTTCTTATCCCCTGCTCTAACTGAGGTCACTCGTGGTGCTCTTTGGGAATGGAGTAAACCTTCAACAATGAAACACCTCTTCACAGGGGCTCTCTATCCTTGTTCCCAGAGTAACCTCTGTGAAAAGTCACAAAAAGGGTAACATCGTGGCATCAGGAGTATTTTAAATGGGGACCAGTTGTGATTAGGAGATGGCCATCATCTGAAAATCTGTGATTATTAGAATAACTAATGTTAATGTATTCCACTTGGACTAGACCAGCCATGTCAGAGATTATTGCAGTTTAAAAAATAAAACAAGGAGTCTGAGACAGTTGTATTTCTCCAGGAATTTTATTTTTTTTTATGAGTATTTCATTTTTAAAGTCTAGATTTTAGTATCCTGCACAGCCACAAGATGACTAGGCCTACCTCAAACTGATCAAAATGGAATTTTTCCATTGAGTTCAGTTGACTATCCAAACATCTGTTTTGTGGTTTGTTCAACCTTATATGTCAATATGATGTTAATCTCCTTTGTACAGAAAAGCTGAAGCAAGCAGTGCCAATTATTTAATGTCCTAGGAAGATGGAAGATCCGTTCTCAAGCTGTAAATCCTTTTGGCCTATGCCCAAAGTGAAAAATGTAAATCACCAGACTGGAAACATGGCAAACATAATTTTCTGTCTAAACAAGGGCAGTCTTAACTTTGGAAATTAATCAGGCTCTTTATTAAAAACACCTTCAATGACAATGAAGACAAATCTCCCAGAAAACTACTTTGGAAATTAATCAGGCTCTTTATTAAAAACACCTTCAATGACAATGAAGACAAATCTCCCAGAAAACTACTTTGGAAATTAATCAGTGTCTTCTTTACATATTTTTTCCAGTAATTTTCTGGGAGATTTGTCTTCATTGCCATTGTAGGTGTTTCTAAGCCATAAAAAATTCTCTTCTTCATGAACAGAGCCAGCAAAAGCATTTTTAATGCATTGTAAGCTTTCCTTCTCTACAGTATTTTCTAAATAATCCCATTCCTTCCTTTCCCTGAAACCAAATTTTTACTCTTTGCAGAGGTGGACCTAGTGAGGGGGTAGGAGCAAGGAGATTTGTAGGCACCATTCCTGCCCCCATGGCCATCATTGTCCCACTTAGAAAAAAACACTTTGATTTAGATCCAGTCCTACAGATATGAGTCATTACAGCAAAATTCCCAATAAATGATCAAATTTAACTCTCCATCCCCCCACCTAGGTTCTTCATTTTCTGTGATTTTCTCCAATGAACAATCCAGGAAAATCCCAGCTTCCTTTGACAGGGTCTTCTTCACCTCTTGAAATCTGAGGACTGTCGCAAGCAAGTTTTGCCATTCATGATAGAGTGCAATGCCAAAGCAGAGTTGGACAGCTTGGGAGAACACACTGAGCGATATCAGACTGGGGCAAAGGGAAATCTAGAGGCACTCTGAAAATGCAGCAAGACTTTCATAGAGTTTTGGAGGGGAAATGGGGTACCTGAATCAAACAGGAATTAAGAAAGCATGGCAGCATCTGTAAGGCAGAGGTGCAGGAGAGGAACAGATAAAAGGAGCAGATGGAGAGCTGTGGAGAGGGAGGGATAGGAGTGGCAATGTGAGGTAGGAGTGCAGGGAAGATGTGGATGTGGAGGAAGGGCATGTGGAGAGCACATGATGCCATAAAACAGCAGTTTCAACAGAAAGGCTCTTGAGTCCAGAAGGGCAAACAAAAGTAGGTGCGTGACACAGGAGGTGGGATTGTAAGTAAAAGGGTTTGGAAACTGCTGGCAAAACATTATTGAAATTTAGGAACAGAAGAGCAGCTCCTGCTCTGTTTCAGTCTGAAAATCTTGTCATGTCCTCCATAAATCCTGGCAGCAAATGCTTCGGGGGAAGGCGTAAGAACTGTAAATGGGTGCAGAGGTTAAAGCAGCTGTGCTCAGGTTGGGAGGCACAGCCCACTGCATTGCCCCACATGTGGCAGAGTTAATTTAGGGGGCTCAGAAAGCTTCCTTAGCTCCTGCATAAGAAAGGCTCACCTTGGGAGGCTAAGCCACTTCAGCACCGTATGAGTCACCCTGGCACTGTATTGTTAGAGACTGACAGGAGTTTTGGGGAATAAGATATAGCTGCTCAATTCAATGCTGTTTTCAGAACACATACTCTCTGGAAGTGTACTCTATCCACATCCATGCCCCATGTGGCTTTTTGAATCTTATATCTCAGCTAAAATGAGTTCCCATGGCAATGAATGGTCTAATAAGTCCATGGAAGAAAAGGTTTCCTTTTATTCATCTCAGATTTCTTGCTTTTTGCATGTCAGTGACCTATTATTAGAAGGGAGAAAGAACTCACATCTTCTACCTAATGTAAATAATCCACATCTCAGTTGTACTTTTGCAGACATCAAGTTGCAGAGTAAATAGAAAAGGAGAAGATTTACAGAGGCATGAGCACAGCAGGATTTTGCAATAGCAGGAAGATCAGATGAATGCAACTTCTTCTTAGCAACTAATAGAACCACCCAAAACAGAAAACGAGGTATTAATGAGATTAACTCCCACACAGAAATTTGCTAGAAGAGAAAAACAGCAGCATAGAGGCGGTCCTCAAGATTTTGGGCTGTTCCATGAATAGCATTGCATTGTTAATGCAGAGAATGAAGACACAACTAGAAGTGAAGATATTCTTCATTTTCTTCTACATAAGAACATGGAAGGGAAGATGACCTGTACAAGTGTGACCATGATATGACATATCCTATAACTCTTAGAAAACCGGAATGAGAAAAGACCAAAATAAAGAGAATGGATTTAAGAAAACAGTCCTCAGATTACTCAGAGATCTAGCAGGCAAGTTCAACACAGAAAACAAATATAAGAGAAGACAGATTGAGGGAAGATAGAGAGCCCCTGACTTGTACAGTAAGATTAAAAGTCTGATCTATCCTAGTGAGGAGGACGTCTAGAATTGAGTGTCAGAGGAAAATGTGGATAAATCACAAGGCTAAAAAAGGTCAGCATATTTCTCATCCTTAAAAGGGAACAGGGGAATTAGAAGGCAATTAACTTTTCTTCAGTTCATAGAAAAATGGTGGAATGAGAAATCAGAGAATTTGGGGTGCCTGGAAGATAAAAAACAGGTGAATGACACCTAACAAGGATCTGTCATGTCAAACTAATATAATTTACTCTCTGTGTCAGGGCAACAGTGCCGCGATGCTGCTGGCAGGGGCACCGAGTGTCCGCTCGTAGTTCCAGGGACTGGCAGGGCTGCTCTGGACACGGGAGGGCTGGCAAAGGTCCAGCAAGGTTTCACCCAACCCACCGATGTTACAGGTGCGCCAAGGAAGGAGAGACGAGCAGAGGGGCTCCTCAGATAGTTTATTTGGGCACCAGGATTGTGCCAGGGAAGCACTGGCATTGGGAGTTACAGTTACATAGATACCAACACGAGGGGGCAGGGGGAGGGTACAACATCCAATAGTGGGAAGAGCTAGGTTTGAATTTGGTGGGCTTTGTATAGGATTGCAAAATACAGAGCCCTCCAAGGGGGAATCAGATGCCTGGGGGGGACAGCAGTGCCTGGCCATGAGGAAAAACCGAAACCTGGCCAACAGCACACCGCAACACAACAGGTCTTGTGACTTAGAAGGACGAATTTAATGGCATGTTGCTTTATTTTATTAAGGTTTTCAATACGCCTTGCATGACATTCCCTAAACAAGCCCAGAGAAAAAGGAGCAGATAAACGTTAGGAAGAACCGTTACTGGTTAAAACCATGTAATCAGAAATTAGTGCTCAACACTTCATTCTCAAATTCGCAAAAAGTATCTGCTGAGGTTCAGCAGTGCCTGTACTGCATTCAGCACTATTCCAGATTTTCAACACTTCCATGAGACAGCAGGCATATGCTTTTTAATTATCTGAATTACTAAACTGGTAGAAGCTGCAGTGATGACAGAGGACAAGATGGGAAGGTAGAACGAGCTTGACAAATTGAAGAAATTATTTGGAAGAATAGGGTGCAATTGAAAAAGGCTAAATTGAAGATTTTGATAATTAAATAGTTATAGCAAACTCCAGAAACATAGGAAGAGAATGCCCAATTAATGCAGGGTAATGCTGCTTGGGGGTATGATAGTCTACAAATTCACTACTAGCAAAGAATTCAGACACAAAATAAGCAACAGCTGTGTTATGATGGATATAAATGACCAGTCCATGAAATATGATGTAATTATTTTGCTATATGTGGTGTTGGTAAGGTTGTGTTCCACTTAGGTCGCAGACACTCAAGAAGGATTTTTCTGCTAGGGGTTGGTAGGGAGAAGGGTTGGAGGATTTAGGGATAGTTTAGAGGAGGCTCCTGTGAAAGATGATGAGTCCTTAAATATCTCAAAATGACACACCGAAGTCACTAAATAACTTCAATAAAATAATTCTTTAAATATACAAAAGCTAAGTTGTAGGAAAGGAATAAACTCTTCTCAATGACTGCAAAGGATTGGATGAAGAGTAATGTCAGACATCACAGCAAGGAAGAGAGGTTACTACTTACCAGAAAAATTTCTGCAAAGCAAGGACTATGCAACACTGAAGCAGCCTGGAAAAGGGGAACAGTGAAATCTCCATTATCAGGGCTTTTAAAAATGGATCAGGTAAGCACCTGCCAAGTATCTCCTGTATTTAACTAATGTCTGTCTACTTCCTTCTTTGAATCACCCATAATTTTGTTATCTTAAAACTCACACTGATTCCCAAATTATTCATAAACATTGTGAATAACGCAGGCACCAGTTCAGGATCGTCTGTATTTCACCATATATTTGTAATGAAAATAAACCTGTAGTCCTACCCACTGCTTTCTGCCTCCTGCAGAATGTCTGGCTTATGATAGTGCTCTGACTCTTACTTTCTCACTATTTATCTACAGGGGTGATACCTGACTAGATCCGTGAAGAAATTCAAACAACTTATTCTGCCTTCAGATGTTATATTGCTCTAATTTCAATGATAGTTTCAACCAGTTCTGAGACATGAATGCAGCAATTACTGATCATTGCCATATCTTAACTTGTATATGTGTAAATACTGGATAAGCTTCCCATTTGAAGTCCTCAGGCACACAGTGAGTTTACTCTCTTTCAGCCCATCAGCCTGCTTGAGGCGTGGAGCGCCTTCCCACCCGGACAGACTATCTCAATGTAGCAACTGCCACTTTTTTAGTTTGCTCCAACACCTCAGTTGTGATATTCCCCAGCAGCTTCATCTCGTCTTTGGGAACAGGTCCAAAACCAACACAGGTGAAGACTTACACTGAAATATAACTTGCCTTGTGTTCCTTCAGTTGCTTCCTTTGGACCCTGGTGCCCCCACGGTCCCATGGATTCTTTCCTATGACTATTGCTTTTGACAGACTTAAGAAAACCTCTTTTTATCTGTAGTGGGGGTTTTTTTAGTTATATCCTTTTGAAGCCTTTGTTGATCCTTCTGATTTCCTGGTAATTTATCACCTACCATAATTTATAATCCTGTTAATTGCCCTCAGAAGGGTCAGATTTCTAAATGCTGAAGGACTGGCTCAAATTACCTCTTAAATCTTGGGACTTGGCATTCCTCTGCTGTGCCTGGTTCCCTCTTACTCAATCCCATGCATATCTTCTGACACTGTGTAACTGTTTTAAGTAGATGACTTTCTAGGGATTTTATTTTAATTTTAAAGCCTTTTAAACTAACCTGTTTGTCCTATTTTTTAATGCTTACCACTGCCATTTTCTGGTGCTTTATTTTTTCCTCTGTGAGTCCAATTATATGGTTGTCCCTAATTATTTAATACTCAGCTACTGTCGTTTTCTTTGAATTAGCTGCTGTGTGTTAATCAAGACTGAATGGAGATTAGCTTTCCGTCTGATGTGCAAGCTCTTGGCCTAGTTACTCTGAGATCCAACACTGCATCCAAAAAACTGTGTCTCTGGGGCTGGTGTAAGCTGTCCAAGCTGTGGGTAGGCTGCTGAATTCCCCTGCCACTGCCTCTTTCCTGCTGCTGGGCTCTTTTCTCTCTGTGCTTGCTTTCCTTCCTTTTCATCTGCAGATGTGTATTTTTGCCGTGATCTTGCCATCAATCTGGCGATGTCACTTTTCTTGGCACTCATGATGACACAAGCTTCCTCTTTCTCTCCAAAGGCTGTGCATATCTGGGTTTTGCTCAGGTTGGCATTTTGTCAGCAACGCTGTTGAGTTGTGTCTGCATCAGCCACAACCACTAATTCTCCTCCTGGCTGAGGGGGCCCATAGGCCTTGGGCAGCAAGGGCTCTCTGGCCATGGTATACTGCTGGGTAGGATGAAACCCCTGCTTCCCCTGTAAGCTCTGGAAAAGCTTTCACTTCCCACCTCAGCGTTGCAGAAGTGTGGAGACCCTACACTCCAGGATGACCTTTATGGCAGTGTCCTGCTCCAGCACAGGAGTAAGGAAGGACAACAGCTCAACTCACAGTGTTTAACTTGGAAAACAAAGAGTTCTTCAGAGAAACGGTTCATTGTGTCAGTGGTGTTGTGGCTGGCAGGGCTGGTGTGCCTCTCTTTCAGTCCCAAGCAGATGATGTGTCTCATTAAGAGGAGAATACAGGTGATTGTTAATACATTTCTTTTGAAGAGTTCTCATTTGGAGAGTTAATCTCATTAAAGCCATCTGCAGCAGCCTGGGCAGTCACAAATGCCTGCTCAAGAGGCTGCCATAATGAGGCAAAGCCTTCTCCCTGCTCAGCTTCCACTGTTGTGGCTGCGCCACCGTGCACTGTCCGTCACACACCGCCAGAGACACACGTCCATCTGTCTTTGGCAGGAACACGTCACACACCACTTGGCACTCATCAGGAGGATGTGCTGGGGGCATGGACACATAAACCCTCCCGTGTCAGGTTATGTGTTACACAGCTGTTTGAATTGTTGGGAGACTTTCCCTGGGTTGTTCATTTATATGGTTTATATGGTGTGAAGAGAGCATTACTCTTAAAGGGACTTAAAGACCTTGGCCTGGTTTGTCTGTGGTCTTTAAAGATCCCATGACACTTCTGGAGAGAGCTGGAGAATTAATCTCATTGTGCTGCTTAAATTTCAACAGGGAGAATTATGTTTTGCTTTTCTATCCTTTCTCTTTCTGTGTTCTGCTTTGTAGATTCAGGCATTATTAGTATCTTTTATAGCATTTTATATGTGCACTGTGTATGGCAATGTGAATGGAAATCTGAGGGGTTAAAGTCAAAGGAAAATCCAATTGTGAACAGTTTCTGTGCTGGGTGAAGACTGTGGTAACAGGCAAGAGGCAGTGCTGGCAGATAACACATGGACATTGTGAATATTGAATACAAAAGTCACAGTGCTGTTAAGTACATTTTTAAATTCCAGTATGATTTTCAAAATACTTTTTAAATGGAAAAAATTGATATTTTCTTCAAAAGCGTATTTCTTTGACATTATGATGGAATTCAGAGGATAACAGGCCTCACATGTGATGTAAATACAGAATACCATGACTATATGTCATAAACCGACTTGATTTATGTCAGTGTAAATGAAAACAGAATCTGTCTTGCAGCAGCACCCACATGACAGAGTGTGGTAGCTGGTCTGCTGTCTCACGCTCGGATTTTCTCAATATTAGAAACAATCAAATGCCAAATTTGCGGAAATCATCTGGCTTTGTGTAACAGGTACATAATATCCATTAAGGAAGAGGTGATGAAATGAGAGGAAATGAAATGGAAAGACTTCTTCAGAAACAGAGGAAGAAAAATGGGCAGTGAGAAAGAAATAGCTTCAAAGACAAGATTTTAAAGTCCTCGATTAATTTCTAAAAGCAGTCATAGGACATGCCTAAAGGTTTCCTACAGTAAGTAACAACTGTAATTAAGTTACTGAGAACAGAAAAGGCATCAACACCACAGGCTGTGTCTGTCCCTAAAAAGTGGTGGTGCCTTCCAGACCACACTGTAGCTGTCTACACCAGTCCTAACAGCTTCATTGTGCCCCAAACATCACATCCCAGAGGATGTTCTCTTGCAGACGAGCCAGCCAGTGAGCCACCAGCTGCCCACCACCCACCTCTCCCACCCCGCAGCTCTCTGGCGTGGGCTGCACCCCTGTCCAGACCCTCCTCAGCCCCATGGGCCCTCCCCACTGCCTCCTGCATGGCTGAGTTTGGGGAGCATCGTGTAGCACTTCCCTTTGCTACAGAAGATGGAAAAGAGGAGTATTGGAGCTGCATTTAGGCAGAAGACTATGTGCCAAGCCATGGTGTGTGGGGAGCCAACTGCACCAAGCATGGCCACCAGCATAAAGTGATCTTCTAAAAGCACCAGCAAAGAGCCTTAAACTCAAATGGCATGTTTTCCCTTCTTCAGGAGACACTGTAGTAGGAGCAGGGAGGTGGAATGCCAAAAATGTTATTGCCTCATGTCTAATAAGCAATAAATGAATTTTATTATTTCTGTTAAGTCATAACCCCTGTGGTAGGTTTCAGAGCTGCTGCAACCTGAGATAGCTAGTATATTAGATAATACTGTGTCAAGGGGAAATACATGGCTTCCTGAGGTTCTCACTGCCAAATCACACCCCATCGCTATTGTTCAAAAATTGCCTGAGTGTTAGAACTGTAACAGATGACACTGGGAAGTTATGTTAAAGCACTATAGTCAAATATCATCAAGTAATTGCACAGTGGGACCATTCTGATTTAACAGAAGCTGGAATTAAGTTTGGAGTTATATATCCTGTTTTCTCTTTGATTTTACACAGGCCATGACATATGTCAATAGTTTCTTCTCTTCCAGGCTGCGTGGAGGAAGCCTTCAATCTAGTGGGTTAAAAATCTTATATGAAGCCATGACAGGAAGAACAATCTTTTAAAGGAAGAAAAGCTTCTTCACTTATTCTTGGGCCTGGATTTGAGACAAAAGGATGTTATTTATTAATAATCTAAACACATAAGACAAATAATTATTCAAATTATTCAAATACTTTTCCTACAGACCAGGGATTACACACACATAGTTTGCTCAGGCTGCCATGGGTCCTGGGAAGGGAGCTGTGCATGCAGCTTCAAGACCTTATTTTCCTTCAGGAACCAGGCAAGATCTAGAGCAACCAAAAGAGATAAACTTGTTCCCAACTTTTGCTTTGCAGCTCCAGTTTCCTGATGTGCATGTCTGACATGCGACGAGAGGTACACAATTGCTGGCTAATGGAGGGGAAGAGGGTTTGTGGCAGCCCTATTTGTCTAGTAGATGGCATTTCCACTCAGAGGAAAAGAGAGAAACTATCAGTTCCCAGGGACTCAAAAGGAAATAAAGGATTATTTTAGTGTTTAGGAAACTTCCTTGGTTCACAGGAAAAATTTCACAACTATGAACCTGACACCTTCTTTGCATCTCGCAAAGCTCATAAGCCTTTCATCTGGACATGTGGGCATAAAACCACCTTGCCAGGGCAAGGGGGCTGCTCTGGCTGTCCTGCAAGCAGCCCTGGAGCCTGTGAGGGTGCTGATCATCAAAGCATCCTAAAATTTAGTGTTCCAGTACCGAAGGACATACCCTGTGGCAGTGGCCATGTGACAGCATCTGGACTAAAATCAGTCCTGAGGTTTCCTGTGTGACATGCCATTCACTCCCTTCTCCCCCAAACGGGATCATTTAAAGCCATCAGATTGATCCCTTTTAGAGGCAGGCATTGACTACAGTCTCTAATCCCACCCTGCAGAGGCATGGGAATACTATTGCCCCCCATCACCAAGAGATGTCCCTTCCCCAGGTGTAAGCATTGGTGGGACCCTTCCCTTGGCAGGGCCAGCAATCCAGGACAGGTCTGCTTTTGGGCTAAACATGCTAGATCTATGCCTCGCCACAATTAAAAAAGCAAACCCATATCACTTTGGATACTTCTGTGGAGTTTTAACTTCAGCTTTATTCTAACAATTAAAACATTAATGACACCCAGAGTGTTTCCTGCAGGAGTTAGAAGACAGCTTTTGAAGCATACTGGAGCTATGCAGTCTGTCCAGTCTTTGTATCATTCAGTTTTGCTAAATCCACTTTCAAGAAAATGCTGAATACTATTAATTTTTGTTTTCTTACAAGCACTGCAGACAGACACAGCTGTGTGTTTGTAACTTTTCCATTGTACACAAGCCAGAGATTATTAAAAATTTATTATCGTATGTTGTGTAAAGCAGTTAATTTTCCATCTCCCCAAAACTGAAACATTTGTTCACAGCAGTGTGTCACAAGGTCCTCTAGGTAGTAGTTTGCCTTTCTGTCTCAGTCTATCTGTCTCTGCATGACCAAAACACCCACTTCGGACATGCCTTCTCTGCCTTGCAGCTCTGGAAAGGGTTCTGCTGTTCAGATGCTCAGAGGGCTTGATGATGAAAAGCCATTAGTGTTCCTTAACCCTCTTCCGGGTTTGGCTGACCTGGTAACCTGAAGGGAACAATAAATTACAGAGGCCTTTACTGCTTTGTCTAATGTGTGGTGGGCTTCTTGGGTTAGTTTTTGCTAAGTTTGTTTTAAAAGCTCACGTAGGAGTTATCTGGCACCTGCCCTGCCTGCCAGAGCAGAGGTTGATAATAGTGGGCAAAGCCCACACTGCCCAAAGCACTTCTTCCACTTCCCCTTGCAATTACTTGTCCTTCCTCCAATCCCCTCCTTTGCAGTCTCCTGCTGGGAGGCATTATCACACATTGTTCTTACAACAAAAATTATGACCCTTTCTTTTAATTTATCGCATGCAGAATCTGATCCAAAACGTTTTATTTTGCTTCACAGAATCTTTTGTAACAGGGTCATGCAGTAACTGCATCAGAGATAAATTATTACTTAAGGGCAATTTTTTACTAGAACACCTGCCCAAGGGATTTGTTGTAGTTCAGGGCAAGCTGCCCTTCTTGACCCACACCAGCTTCAGGCCATCAGTATTGCAGCCTTGCAGCTTTCCCCCTGTGGGCTGCAGTGTTTCCACTTTCAGGTTGCATCAGACCTTTCAGCTTAGCTCCAAATCCACTGCTAAGTTATAGTAAGTATAATGTTATATAAGAATTTTCAAAAATCACTTGAGGACCTGGGAACTGGAGAACTTACCTCTACTCATGGTCTTACTGTTTTTATCTCTGTGTACTCTTGATGAATTTTCGACTTTTGCATCCACCTGTCAAGACAGGAGGAACATCCAAGCTCAAGATTCGGAGTTTCAGTTTAGAAGAAGAGATTTTTCAATATTGAATCTTAATCTGCTGGTACTTGCAGCAAACCCCCTAAAGGCTGAGTATAATTATACTGATATCAGAGTGCTAAAAATGGACTGATTCGCTGTAATACCAACTGAACTCTGCTCTTACTCCAATAAAAGCTTTTACTGGCATAAACCTATATAAGAAAATAGAAATCAAAACCATAGGAGATGAAACTATATCAGAGAAGTGTGCCAGCCTAAGGAATTTCAGGTGTGTAATTTCTTTAGAAACAAATAAACAAATGAAAATTAAAGGCATTTAGATGCCTGCCACTTACAGATTTAAAAACCTATGAGAGTTTTTGACACCTTTGAGGAGCTTGTTCTAGGATTATTTTTTGTTTCTTCTTGTTTTCATTTAAGAACATGAGTGAAGTGGTGCTGAGGATTTTGCTGTAACTCCTCTGCTAGATGGTGAAAAGCTGCATGCTGTTTCTGGCATTGGCTCCTGAGCATTTGCCTTGGACTGAAAACATTGTTTGGGTTGTGGTCATCAGTGCTACCTAGTTCATTGACTTGGATAAAATTGAACACTCACGGTATGAATTAAAAAGAGGAAATCTTTAGGAAGAGATTCATTTTCAGCCCCATTCAGAGACCTGAGCATTTTTTTTTAAATTACCATCACAGAGAGTGAACCTGGAGACATGTTCAGTGCCATTCCCAGTCCCACTGGGTGAACGTACACCCAGATGGAAAAGGGACAAAGCATCCTGTCACATCCATGTCCCCACACCCAGTCTCTCCAGCTGGTCCTTAGCATGTGAACCCTTGCAGAGTGGCTGTCCAGAAATGCCCCAAGTGCCATGTGGCCGTCCTTGGGGTGGCCCCTCTACACAAACCAATGGCCCATGACATGTGTGGAGAGTGGCTCCATGCAGGGGCAAACATCCCAAGCACCTTCCAGAATTTGCAGGGACCCCTCTGCTATATGGCTTGGGCTGCTGCCTCCTCTTCATCCCATAGGACAAGGGTGACTTTTTGGAAAGTGTGTTAATAGCAGCTCCTGTACTTCTCCAAACAAATCCTGTGCAGGCAGAACACTGCACTTCAGAGAAGACTTCTCCTTGTTGCACTTCCTCACATAGCAACCCCAATATAAGGTGGCAGCTGGACTGGGAGGCAGTTAAACACTTCTTATCATATTGTACAGGATGGGGATAGACTGTAAGGATGACCCACACACGGGTCTGAATGATTACGCATGTCATATTTATAGCATCAATCACATCTTAGAGCTGCTGGTGTGCAGAGCTGCTGAGGAGGGTAGTGAGAGCTGCTCACTGGAAAACCACACATGCAACCAGGAGAAGTGCACAGCTTCACTGACTAATGGGCAGAGATTATAATTTATGCTGTGTATGGAAGGAGCTTTAGCTACTGGGAAGTGGGTGGTGGATGCCTGAGCATCCCTGTGGATGCAGGTGGGTTTGGAACTGTTGGAGCTCTAAGAGGGGATGGGAATCAGGCTTCATGGGAGGTATGGGGATGCTCCTGCTGCCCACTGCAGACAGGTGCCTGGCTGGGGCTGTGCAGGACAAAGGCAGGGTGACACCCAAGGCTTGAAAAAGGCTCACATTGGAAAACCACACCCCATCTTTGATGGGAAAGAGGTAGCAGGACTGTTTTGGGGCCAGGGGCCGACTGCTGCTTGATGCTGCTTCCTGCTTTGCCTCACTAACTCTAGCTTTAAATAGAGGAGCTTGTCTGATGAAAGCATCAGTTTTTACAGACTTCCTAAAAGAAAAAATGTTTATTGTGATTTTGCATAACTAACAGTGTTATCTAAGAAGATAATTGTTGGGTGTGATAACAAATATTCCTGTTCTCCACACAGTCAGCAGGTTTTGGGAACGAGTAGGGAATCCTTGCTTGAGCAGTTATCTGTGATGGGTTCCAGCTCCTCCCCTGAGACAGGACTCACTGCACAATCTTGGAACTCCTGTGTCAAACACAAGCCCACATTGCAAGACTCTCCCAAAGATCAGCAAGCCCACAAGGCAGCAGTTGTGATCCTCCCTCTCTCGTGGTTTTTTGTTTTTTTTTTTTTAACCAATATGGATTATTTAATTAATTGTGGTGAGGACCACTGTATAGAAAAGTCTGGAGACCACCCTAGGTGTGAGTCTACATGGGCTTTTTTCCAAACACTCAGAGCCCTTTGAGCCCCCTCTCAGCCCTTGATACCTCCATAGGCACAACCAAGGAGTGGCACTTTGCTACCACCATGCCCATTCCAAAACCAGCCCTGCCTGGATGAAAGCCATATCAGGATAGAAGAGAAATAAAAGGCAGTGGTGGAACAAGAGAACAGGTCTATGCACTAGCAGTCCCAGTGTGTGTTAGGTTCCACACCTGCTTCAGCCCAAGCCTGTCAGATAAGCAGGAGACTCCCACTCTTCTGTCAGTGTGCCATGGGTGTGAGACAGCTGTGTAAGCACTGAGCTGACCACAACATATTAAGCTGGTGGGAGCACAGTGACACACCATTATAGCAATGGTAGAATGGGCTTTGGGACTGCAGAATGTGGGAAGTGGTCTGTTTTGGTATGGGCTTTGGGACAAAGACTCTCTTGCATGTTTGTTCCTGACTGTGAAGACATGCGTGGTGGAGGCAGGGATGCACTCTATGGGGTGAACTTTGCTTTTCTAAGGATTCATTTTCTCTTGTTGTTGTGTCCTGGTGGTTTTCACAGGATCACTGCGGATTTCTCTTTGTTGCCTGCAGTCTTGGGCAGGTGCAGCCAGCTTGCCAGACTGGCTCACCTGATTGCTGTTTTTTCCACAAGCTACCTTTCTTCATTGTATCTTTGTAAAAGCTGAACAGGAGTGTGAACTTTTGGCTTCTTGCTTGATAAGGCTATCAAAACTGCTGTGTTCCCTTCCTGGTGAAAAGGAGCATAAGGCTCCTTGCCAAGTGCATGGGGGAAGAGGCAATATGTGCTATAAAAAGCCTTTGTGCAGGGCAGCTTCACATCTTCACCAGCATGTATAAATGCTGTTCTAAATTTTCATCTCTACAGGTGCCTTCAAAGGTGATGCAGGACCCTTGGAACTGTGAAGACCTCTGGACAAGTGCTTTGGCTCTGCAAAGCTGCTGCAGCCGTCATCTTATCTGGGTAAGCACCAGGAGTCCATGGTGACCCCCTGCATGGTTCTGTAGGGTCCATCCATATTTAGAGCTGCGGGGAGAGAAGGTGCACCCCATGCTTGACAGGAGGAAAGGCTGTGAGCAAGTGAGATACAAAGACCCCGCTGAGAGAGCGTTTGTGAAAGCTTCCCATGTTCTCCAAGTGTGTGTTATGTTTGCTAAGGGAGTAGTTATTGCCTTGTCCTTGTGTGTTGTCTCTGTCAATCTTGTTTTAATTTCTCTTTATCCATAACATAGGAAAGAAAGACTTCATTGTGCTGTGTTTACTGTTCTAGGTACCTGCTTCAGTGAGTAAAGATTTTGTAATTCTGGGACAAGTAAGCAGCTACTTAATCAGTGTGAGCTGTGGAAGAGAGAGACACAAAAAACCTGTTGGTGGGGACTCGAGCTTAAGAGAAGGGGAGGAACAGGTATTCTGGCTGTCAGTACTTTGAAATGGGAAGATGCCATATTCTTTGGGCCACAAAACATGAAAATCTCAAGGAATGGCAAACTCAAAAAAACCCCATATATTTTTCAGATAAGATGTCTGTGATTTGCTCCGGCTATTTGTGGTAATGTGTGTGCATATGCACACCACCCTCAATAATAAAATTTCACAAGAAAACCGCTCTGGTAATGTGTTTTTCCAAAACCAGGCAGCAAGGGCTTCAGGAGGCTCAGGATTCCCTCCAGCAGCCATTTCAGCACAGCATCTTCTGCATCAAGCAGGAGATGATGGAGGCAGGGAGAAGTGCTCAAGCCCCAGCAATGTGCCCGGATGGGCCCCAGGCAGGATATGTGCTTCCCATGCCACCCACCTCCAGCACTTGTGTAAAGGGTGAGTGGGTGGCCAGGGTGTGACATCACAACACAGCATCTGCTCACGTCCTTACACTACTCCGGAACACCACAGGCTATGAAGCACACAGAAAGCCTGAAGCCATCTCCCAGGGTTTTATCCCTAAAGCCTCCTGGGAAATCAAGCCCTCATTCCAGACTCAGACCTAGTCACATGTGGGATGACAAACATTGAAATGAGTCTCTGATCTGAAGCTCATCTTTTTCTTGTTGACAGCATTCAAATCTCTCTGGTTTTATGCCAAGTTCTTATTGTTGTTTTCTTGTGGGTTTTTTTTAATCCTTTTTATTATAAATACATCTCTGCAATTCTTTTTGAGAGATTTCAAACAGAAATTTCTTATGTGAGTGTGGTAGAAGACAACTGATTTTCAAAATTACCCTTCAAGCAAACCACAGAAAAACACAGGAAAAGAAGACAAAAATGAGTCCTTGTCACATGAAGAGGCATGAAGTTGCCATTTATGCTGCAGTTCATGGTTCTTACATGAGCCCAGTATGTTCCAGCAGCACTGTCGATCTGAGTGTTATTTGATTAGGAAGCTTGAATTAAGTGGCTTCTCCTTAAAAAGTAATCTAGCAGACTAAACGAAGGGATTTTAATTAAGGCACCTCCTTACAAGGAACAGTAAAGGGCACAGGGAACATGAGCTGTTTAGTGGATTAACTCCTGAGAGGAGTCAGATCACTGAAGCATCATCAGCTGGAGGTCCCCTGGTCTGCCACGCAGGCAGGAGAGTTTTGGAGAAGGAGTCCTGACCACATATGCTGCTGTTCTTGCTGTCTCACATGCAGCACAGGCAAGTCTGGTCCTGAGAGAAGCCCTGCAGCAGCTTGCACCATTGATGCAGACATAATCATGATGGCCCAGAAAGGTGCAGCAGTGCAGAGTCCTCTTTAATAGGAGCAAGGAAAACTGATGGCATGCACAAACAGGGCCTCTTTCAGGCATGTGAACCTAGAGGTCTTTGTGAATGTCACAGTCTGCAGGAAGAAGGGTTAAAAAATTGTGTCTGTGGTCTACAGAACAGAGCGTACAGGTGATTTGTTGTCAATGGTAGCTAGGCAGGGGTGTCGGGAAAATAGCAAACTGTGCTAACAGGAGATGAATAGATAATCCTCTGAGTCATCATCAGGGCCTATGGGCAGTTGCTGCTTGGCGAGGAGAAGATGAGGAGTGGAAGATTAGTGTAAAGGGTGTCAGAGGTACCTGTTTTTCCAGGTGCAGCAAAATGGAGGACATGCCACTTCCTTGGGGATTTGCATTCTGTCTCTTCCTTCCTCCATCTTTGTTCCCTTGCATTACCAGCACCCATCTTCAAGTGTCACTGACTACACCCTGCTAAAAGACTTTCAGTTCCTCCAACAACTCGTAGATATCTTGCTCCTCTCACACCCTTATCCTCTCCTGTACCTACTGCTTTCGATGTCTCTCCACTGTGACCTGGACAGAAGGCAGAAGATACTATGCTGTTTAGAGCTATTTAAAATAATTTAAATAAAAATATTGCTCCACGGTAACTACAGAAGCCTTCCTCTCAAAAAGGCCACTAATTTGGGCCTCCTTCCTCTCCACAGCTACCTGTTATCTCAAGACTCATAGGATCTTTAAGATTTCTACCTCAATGCCAAATCTGGTGGAATTTCATCAACCTGAACAAATCTATGACGAAGGGGCTGACAGACACAGAGGGATAGCACAGTTCCATAAATGAAATTACCCTACAAAAACCATTTACAAAAGAGCTTACTGCTAGTCATAAAATGAAGAAACTGGTTTCATTTGCAAAGAATTTGCAATCTGGCTTTTATGGTTTTCTGCAGGGGAGACTGATAAAGGTCTGAATTCCAGGCAGGGGTGTAGGCAGAATAAAAGAATTAGTCTTCTCCTTTAAATGATGGAAAACATCAAACTGATTAGCCCAGCAGACTTGTACAAGGAAACAATTTTCATATCTGTGCTCAAATAACAATGATACAGTCCATTCTTTAGTATGCATCAGCTGAGGATCTCAAAGTGCCTTGAAGCTCATTGAGCACTCCTACCTCCACTTAAAATGCACCATCTTTGGAGAGATACGCAACAGCTGCTTTGCACAAGAGCTGGCAGGAGATGTGGAAGACATCCATATTGCATCTTTCCTAAAGGGGGATTGATCTATATGCCAAAGGTGATGTTTTGTACAGTCAAGAGAAAGGCTTGGGATATGGGTGTTACCCTTTGTGGGTTACCTCTCTTGACCTGGCTAGATATGCCTACTCATCATTTAGACTGTGTACAGAGCAATCCCATGGTGCCCATGAGGATTTGGCAATGTCACACCACCACAAGGCAGAATTGAGGACTGAAAGCTAGGATTTGTTGATGGTGACCAAAAGTTTGTCTCCCAGGATGGCTGTTTCATCACTCATGGGACACAAGTTGCTGATGTCAGTGCACTTCTCAGTGAATAAGTGATTAAATTACCAACACTGTCACCAAGGCCAGTACAATTAGCTTTCTTACTGGTTGCTTCAGAGATTAGCCCAAGGGTTGTGTTGAGCCTTTTCCCACTTAAAATCTCATGTTTTAAAAGTAAGCCAGACCAAAATCTGGAGAGTCATGGAGGGTGTTGTTCCTGTACCCTTAAGAAATGGCTGCTGAAAGAATTTGGAAATGCCGTGACAGGCAACCACCAACACTGATTTTCAACATCCAACCTCAGCCTTGCTCCAGCCATGTCTGAACAGTCACACCTCATGGTCTCTGTGTGTGACTCTCACAGCTACCTCCTGCCTCACGCTGGCCCACCCCAAGGCCCCCTGTGCATGCCTAGTGCAGGGCTGCCATTCTGCCTGGCTGGGACCCATGCTGGGGTCAGGCACAGCCTCCTCTGTCACACCTGCCCTGCAGAACTGCAGGTAGACACGGAGCAGGGCTGCCCCAAGGCAAGGCTCATGCTCCAGCATAATCCCACTCTCAGCCTCTAGCTACCGGTGCTTCTGCCCTGCGTGACCCAGTAGCCCACATGCACCCAAGAGCTGCTTCCAGTGGCAGTGAAAGGGGTTGTGGGCAGCTGGAATCAGCATGGTCTTCCCAAAAACAAGCACACACAGGACTCTTTATATACTCATGGGTTAAGCTACTGATCTAACTTTGTTCATGCTTTTGAAAGAGAATTTTGCTGTTACTGCTCAGGAAAGGTTCCTATCGGCGTAATTTCATACTCCTGATTGACACATGAATGGCAGCATCCACAACAGATCATGGCAACTTTGCAACACTGCTTTTGTTCATCAAAGGGCTTATTTCCTTTGTCATCACATGTGGATGATTGTCTAAATAGAGCTGAGATCTATCTATACACCTTATAGAATTCATGCTTTAAGAGGTACTTGGGTTTCCAGTTGTTTATTTTATTTACTGCCTCTGGTTTCCAAAATTCTCTAAGCTCTTTGGGTATGCTTTTTCAAAATTTATCCTGGTTGATAGTACCACACGTAAGCCTCTGTACTACCCAAATAACATCAGTGGTTGCTACTCCAATGGCTCCTCAAGCATTCAGTGCTTGAAGTGTTTCACTCAGTGCTTGAAGTGTTTCACTCAGTGCTTGAAGTGTTTGCAAGTGATTTTATTTATTCTGTGTCCAGTTTAAACTGCTTTCACATAGCAACTAAGAGAGTTTCCTACTGTCTCTGTTTGGGAAAGCTGGCCTTCAAAACCACAGTGCCCTGTGCTGCCAGGCTCTTCATTAACACCTTTGCATTGTTAATGCACAGAGAACGGAGCCCTACGGAAAACAAGTGGTCTCAAAATCCCCCTGTATTCAAAAGAGGGTCCCTATGGCTCAAATCCTGCTCCCCCATCACATTTCAGCTCTCTGATTCTCACTTGCAGGTGCTAAAACTCAAGGCTGGGTCCACAATGGATAGTCAGCAACTGTGGAACGCAGGAGAAAGAGGTCGGGGCAAGACTTGGAGAACACTCAGATATAGTGGTGCAAACTGATACCCAATATGAACCCTCCATACCAGGAAAACTTGAAAAACAAGGGCTAAATGCAGCCCTTGCTGGCAGACATCATGGTGGGTGAGTTATGGTCACCCAGAAGGACAATGACAAGTCAACCAGCAGGTGTCCACCATCCTGTTCATACATTTCATACCTCAGCTCCTTTTTTTAAAGGAATAATAAATTTGATAATAATATTTTTTTTAAAAATGAGATTTGGAGTGGTACAGCTAGTGATGCAATGAAGGGAAAACCATCAGCTCTGACAAATTACTCTGCTGCAGACAGCCCATTGATGAACAGCTCTCCTTGTAGATAAATTCCTTTATCGACCCCTGACACTCATGTAGAGGCTTCCTCCTCCCCCTCCCATTTTATACATGTTTCCATAGCATCCTTCTTTTCCGTCCCAGTGCCCTCTGTCTTGTGTTGAAAACATCTACTTGTAAAGTGGACTGATCATCAAGCTCTGGGGCTCTCTGGAGTCACTACAATGAATTACAAATGATGTGATCTGATGGTATGAAATGAATAATCTCTGCAATTATGTGCTAGCCTGTTTGCTGCATTAGTCAGACACATGCTTGAGTTCAGCAAAGTGCTGCCAAAAATTCTGACCACACCCAGGAAGAAACATGAAAATATTCCTCCCAGGAAAACAGAAAGCTTATTTTAGTTAATTTTTGAAATGAGATGGTAGCCAGCTAACTGGATTTGACACAGAGAGAGAAAAAGAAAGCATTATAGGCCCCCTTCCTCAGAAACTAATTATAAATCATTCAAAGAGTTTTTTAATTACTGGGCTATTAGAAAAATGCAGACAAATGCTGGATGTGTGCAAGGCATACAAGTCCATGTGTGAATTTAGGGGTAAAAGTGTGCATAGATTCTAGACAAGCACATTGCATATCATTAATGTCCCTTTGAGGGTTTCAGAATATAAGGTAAAAAAAAATGAAAGAAAAAACATCCTGCTTAGGTCAAACACAGGCCTGGCACAGACTTGGGCAGCCCTGACTCACAGAGTCACCTAACAGATGCATTGTAAAGAATATAAGAAAGAAAGCAACTACAGAGCAATCCTCTACTTCCACAGTCAAGCAGGCACTGTGGGGACTTTCTAAGCTGGAGGCTACATCTGGAGCCTGATTTTTAATAGCCACAGAGATGCTTACTGCTCAGGTGGTCTCTCTCTGCATGCTGGGGAGGTTTGCCTTGTAAACAAAACAGAGGAACAGCCCCAGGAACTGTTCTGGGCTGATGCAGAAACAGCTACCACCTGCCCCCGCTCCTCCAGGGAGCCCCAACTTCGGGGCATAATCAGTCCGGGCTTCCTTCGCTGAGAGAGCCAACAAAAGTTATTATCATTAATATAAATTGTGGTGATGGACTCCCTAATTCTGTTCAGAGAGGTTATTATACAGCTATTACACTGCAACAAAATGTGACCACTACTGATCTGGACTGGTTTGAATTAATGACCCAGAAATGAAAGACTCTATATCCTATTAACAGTCTGCCAAGCAATGCCAGAGCCCATTACTTTGGTTTATTTGTAACCCGTCAGGAAGGACCCAATGCAAATCCAGATCTGGAGTCAATCCAGAGAAACTCCAAAAGGCATCCCTACAATCTCTCTCACAAGGCAAAGCACGAAAGGCCTGATTTCACCCAGCAGTGGGGAAACACTACTTTCCATGGCATGTTTTTCACCCAGATGCATGTTGGAGGGAAATGGTGGAAAGCAACTGGGGAGACATGAAGAGCGACTTGGACCCCCACTTTACAAAAGCCATCTTCTGCACCAGAGCTGTAAGGTGTAAATGCAAGACAATTACCTTCAATTTCAGCTCTGGTCAGTGCACAGCCTTGTTTTGTACTTGGCTGGTACAGCTGGAAAAGAGGGGTGGGTTTGGCAATGGCAGAGATGCAGGCCCTGGTGCGCACTGTGGGGACAGGTCCAAGCAGGTACACCCCATCACCTGCAACTTGCAACCCCTCTCCCTGCTGGTTGATTTGGGCCAGTAGGACCCTTCAGCTGGCATAGGGCCACCACAACAGGACCGTCCCATGGCATGTTTCAGCCCAGCTCCCTATCCTACCACCCACACAACTGTTGGTGCAGGGAGTGAAACTTTGGTACCACAGTGATAACATTATGTTATTGTGTTAATTCAAGCAATAAAGCGATAAGGGAATACCGAGAATACTGTGCTGGGAGTGAGTTATGATTGTTTGCTGGTCTTGGCAGCTTGATGCTAGTGATTGCATATGAAATTGCCCAGGTAGGTTGTGTGACAGGCTGGAAGTGCAGTCACGTGCAGCACTGCAGGTTTTCCTATCTGCTTTCTGCTGGACACTGCAAGTAAGGATAAGCATGCAAGTGAGCTGAGATTATCTACATAAAAGAAACCACCACTTCCCTCCCCATTGTTCCCATCTGATGTGAAAGGAGGAGGAGAAGGGGAAGAAAAGGCAGCCTTCCCCCCAGGCCCCCCTGCATCCTCTGCTCCCGAATGAGCTGATGCAACAGCATCACCACCTCAGCAACTGACTGCAGCCTTGATCCAGTCCAGACTTTCTGCAGATCCCTACTGGAAGGAAGCCATTTTTCTTGAGTGTATTTCCAAGAAACAGTTGACAGGCTTGGCACAGCTATTCCTGGAAATGTTCAATAGGTCATCTTCTGGAAGAGAGTGCTGACTGATGGAATTGAACAGACCTTGTTCTGCGTGTCGTGCGCTGCTTGCTCCCTCTCTTGTGATGTCTTGGCATTTGCCTTTGCTCTGTGCCCCCACTGCCTCTGCCTCCCCACCTACCACCTTCAGCAGCGCGCCCAACCTGTTCTGCACCCACGTGGCCACAGGATTCAGCGTGCTGGGAACTGTATTTCCCTCCTGGCAGCACTGCTGTGGTTGTCTTGTGCTGCCAGAACAATTGCTGTGTGAAGGCAAATGTCCCCTGATTGTAAATTACAGAGCTACACCCCTTTGCACACAGGCACTGGTACCATGGAAATCCTGTGCACAGGCTTGCATGTGGCACTCGGGAGCACGGGGACAGGGGCTGTCTGACTGTGCTGTCCCTGCTTGTTCCTGGTACTGGCATATGCCAAAGATGGGCTTTCAGCTTTTGTCGTTGTTTGCCAGCAGCGAGGAAGCTCAGGGTGAAGTCATGCAAGGAGAAAGTTGCTTAAGGTGAGGCACTCTGGTGAGGGAAAACCCCAAGATCCATGCTGGGTGATTTCTTTATCGCTTCTCCTGTGTTTAACCTGTTTCTGATGATAATTGCCAAGAAAGATCTATTTCCTTCACTGGTTTTGGGGCGGATCCTGGCATCTCTTGCTAACTGAGGAAAAGGTCTTGGACTGTGGTCATGGCCCAACCTGAGCCAGGGCAGGTCAGGATGTCTTGCTGGCACTCCCACCCAGGGTGAAGGAGTGCTGCCATGTGCCGGGACTCCTCTGCCAGAGGCAATGGGGAGGGTCTGGGAGGAGGGACAGTCATTCAACCCCCCAACATCTGTTTAACAGTCTTGGCATGTAGACACTGCCAAGGATTATATCCTCAGGGCACCAGTCACGGAGGATAGTTGCTTCATTTTAGAAAAGCACTTAAGTTTGTTCCATGCAGAGTGCCATAGTCTAGCTCTGCAGTGTCTCAACTACCCTGGCTGCAGACGAGGAGAGCTCAGGACCCCACTGCATCTGAGCTTCAGGGTCAGGCTTGCCCTTCTGACCACAATAGGTATTTTATATCCATGTTCAGAGAGATTTAGCATGGCTGGATGCTTTTAATTCTGACCTAGATAGGTCCTTATCATGCTGAAGGATCTTTGCTTCTGTAACAGCACAGCCCAGAAGGTATGCGCTGTTAGCACCACCAGCAGCCATGGAATGCACCCTGCCCCTGTCCCATGAGAGGAGCAAGAGCAGAGCTTGTCTTCATGTCCATCCTCAGTACTTTGAGATGGATAAAGCTCTGGAAGGATAGCCTAGGTATTTAACTAGGATGTGGTGCAAAGAGCTGCCCTTGCCTCTACATTTGGGCTGTGGTGATTCTGCAGGTTAAATACTGTTTTTCTTTGTCTTCTGCAGTCTGTGAATACAGCTATTCACTAAAATGATTTTTAAACAATGCTGTGCAGGCTTTTTGTTGTCCCACTTCAGAGTTATCCACAAATAATGTACTTGCATTCTGCCAGGAGTTAAATTTCATCTTTATCTGTAAAAGTATCAGGACAAAACACACTCAGCCCAAACAGTTGCCAGAGCAGGTCCACTGAGTCCTCAGGCAGAGGCTCAGAGAAGCTATTCCTTTCCCCCTTTCACGTCATGAATACATTGCACTGCTGCTTGATTTCCTCCTTATTGCACCCTCCTTGATCCCCAGTGGCCCAGAGCTCATCTCCTCTAGTCTGTGGGTTCCTAGAACTAGTTTTACATACAACTGCAGAGGTATTTTAAGACAGAAAAAAATGAGGACCTGAAGGTACCTCCTTTGTGGCAGCAATGCAAACAGGAGTGAACACACAATAGACACTTGTTCCCCTTGCCTTTGGAGCAACCCCACTTCACACTTTCCTGCTCATTCTTAGATGCTGTGAGTCTTCCCTGTGTGAGAAATCCAAAGAATTTTTTCAAGGAGACAGTACAATCACTGCCCCTGTTTACTGGTGAGTGGTGCAAGAAGGGCTACCCTGAGCTCACAGGCACCAGGGCACCCAGGCCACTGACTTCAAACTAGAAGCCCATGAAAGAGAACCATAGCACTCATGGCTGGTCACCCCATTACAAACACAAGAACGAACCCTGAAGCGTAGCCCAAAACAAGGACTTTCCCCAGAACTGAGGGAAGGTATGAAATGAAAGGTTAATTTTAGAGAAACCCTCTCAAAGGGATGACATTGTAACCCTTCTGAGTAGAGAACAGGAATGTGCCTTTACTCTTTGGGTTTTGCTCTCTTATCTCCAAAGGGACCAAGGAACACTTCTCCCATAAACACTCTCTTATGCGTGGGTGCAGTTGCCTGCTGCAGCATGTCCATCAGGATGGGAGCCATGCCCTCCCCGACTTCCCTTGCCCCAGCTCCCATGGGTCTTCTCATCCACTGATGGGAACGACAGGCATGCATGCACTGTAGACCTATTGCTGTATTTCTCTAAATCAAGCTTGCTGTGGGGTGCATCTGCTCTGCCACATTGGCAAAGCTGTGTTTTTCCAAATCTATGCCTTCTAGTGCTTTTTTATAGGCATCAATAAATGTCTCAAATAATCATTTGTTACTGACTTAATTACTGGTTGTCACCACTCAGCAAGTATTTCAAACAGCTGACAGTGAGAAACACCCTGTCATGAGCAGTATGCAAGAGGAACTCTTGAAAAAAGAAGTCTCTAAAATAAAGGAAGAGTCATTCAAAGCAACACTTTTTGGTGTCCTTGCCTGCTAGGGGGTGGACATAGAGAAAAATGTGCAAAAGTCTTTTATCCAGCATTCATTCATTCATTCATTCATTCATTCATTCCTAAAAAGCTTCTCAAAGACTGTAATTTTCAGGAGCTCATGGATGCCAGCAGGACCAGCTGCCATGCCTTCTTCAGGGTCTGGGGCTCCCACCCTGGCAGTGGAGGCTGTGATTCTGTGGTCCTCCTTTATAGTGCAGTGTTGCACAGTGGGAGGGCCTCCTAGATGAGGAGGTGTTGCAGAGCTGTGTCCAGCTGAAGAACACACCCTTCACCTGCTCCTCTAGAGACCCCTTTTCTTTATGCAAGGCTTGCTGAGTCAGCAGGAAAAGTCATTTATGGCTAGATGCAAGTAGGTCAGGGTAAGAGTGGGGAAGGGGTATAGCACAAGGGTACAAGTTGTGGGTTTTTGAGTAACAGCAGGAGAACTCATTGTCCTCTAGCTGAAAAAGAAATTCTAGCCTACAGTCTGGGACAGGATTCATGTGGAAGACGTATCTTTTAAACCATACTGTGTTTATTAATAAAATGTCCTTCCCTAAATCTAGATTCCCTTTAGCTAGGTGTCTGCTGATGGGCAGCTAACAGTCAGCACTGCTTTGTCATTTTGTTCAGACCTGTGATTTTTTAGAAGCTATTTAGAAACATCTCTTCCATTTTACTTGTCTGTGCATCTCCTCAGTATCTGACCAGCTTGTGGCTGATAGTTCTTGGTGACTCACAGATAAAACCTATTAAAAAAAAAAAAAAACAACCCTGAGCAGTGACGCACCAGATGTGCAGTGAAATTTTAAAAACATGCTATGACTTTTTAGGAATACATGCAATTAATACTAAACAGATGCCTGAAGTTTCCTGCACAGCTGTTTCTCTATTATGTGTCACGACTTTTAATGGCATTGAGGTGAGACATACAGACATGAGGAAAAGCAAGCCTATTCCAAATTCAAGCTTTTAAAATTCTAGCAACAAAGGGTATGGGGAGGCGAGGCGGGGGGAAGCCAAGCCACTGAACCTCTTACAAGGCACAAACTGGAACACATTTGCTTGGGAGTGCTGCAAAACAGACAGTCAAGTATCTTGGTCAAGGTAACATATACGATCTACTGCTGGGCAATTTATCACCTTTGCTGGGAACCCCCATCTCTGCTGGTTTCCTCCAAAAGATCTATTTTTGTAGCAGGGATCCACTCTGTGTTTTTACACAACTGGGACTAGAACTCGATTACAAGGCTGCATTTTGTTCCAGAATCCCTCTTGCTGTGCATGAACTGTTTAGACAAACAGAGTAGGTATTTTTCCAAGGAAGCTTGTCTACCAAGTTTCAATTTCCTTTTTTTGGATATATGAACCCTTTAGTACCCCCAGAAAGGCAGAAAGGCTTCCTTTCTAGTCACCTTGTCAGTATGTCCACAGCTGGTGAGATGGCAGCATGACTGCGGCAGCCATCAGCATCAGCACTGGCAGCCAGAAGCATCAGGAGCTCAAAACACCTTGTCTCAAAAATGGGGATTCTTGGGGGGGGGGGGGGGGGGGGGAATGGGGG
>VYZT01035405.1:67392-94521 GCA_013400735.1 Pomatostomus ruficeps
AGTAATTTAATTTGACACAGGGGATGGGATCCATCTCAATTAATGTACACACCTACAGCTGATCTGGGAATCAATCATAGTCACTGGTTTGTGAATTCATCTCATCCTAGAAAAAAGCATGAGAAAAGGTAGATGAATTGCACCCAAAAGGCACTGCCTTCTCTCCCTTGACTATAGAAGATGTGATAGGGATCAGCTCTGATGTAGGTGTCACTATGCAAGATGTCTAAAGTGAGATGAATCCTTTGGCTTTCTAACACTAAATATTTGGCCAAAGCTAGTCATCTATACTCCTTCAACAGTCGGTGGAAAAGAGATCCTTCTAGTAGATGTCACCCACTTCTACCTGACTGGTGGGCTGAACTGCCTGCCAGTAGTGCCCATCTTCATTCTGCTGTCCACAGGAGAACTGTAGGAGAGATGCTTGATCATTAGCTGGTGAAAGTCAGAAGGGATGATGTCAGGTCTCCATCCTGTAGGGTTTCTTTTCTTCAGGCTCACATCCTCTTCATTCATGACCTCAGTAAGGCCTCAGCTCATCTTTTGGCTGGCACGGTGCAAATGTGTCAGTATCTTAGTGTTTCTCCATGTATCTTTTCTGGCTCCAGGGCTAAGCAGCTACAGTGACACAGGAAAGCCCCTGGATAATAAACAGTTCCAAACTGGGTACTCTCTGGTCCCTTACATATAGGGTGCAGTTCCCCCTCCCACCCACTGCCCTCCCTCCCACAGGGATTTCCTGTGGCCCCAAATCTCTCCAGCAACAGCTGCTGTCACTCCCTGTGTCATTTTGGAGGCTTGTTATAGTTCTGATATTTGCTTTCTCACTATTCATCATGCCTTCTGCGGAGAGTCACAGCCAGTTTATCAGTTACCAGGAGCATGCTTTCTGGGCTGAAAAGCAATTTCCTTTTCTCCTCTTATTGCAGGAGCCTAAAGAGAGTTTGATTTATGCCATCAGTTTTAGATTTAAAAATCTCCAGCTTCACCTAGGTACATTTCCTGGAGATCAGGAATGCTTAGTATAGTAAGCATTTAGTAATGCTTAACAGATGAGTAATTCTGTTATGCCATATGATCATCTCTTATACATTAGGTCTGAATTTTTCCTACAATGTTAGTTATAGCCACTGTCAAACGGTGTCATTCTTCTTTTCCTCTTTCTCCTACCAAGCTTATGATCCCAGGAGAGGTCACAGCAGTGAATCTGGCAACCCTGCAGTTGCCTCTTCTGATCAGCTGCACTTTTGGCTTGCTATTGTGCAGCACTCCTACTTCTTTGCTGTAATAGCCTCTAAAAAACATACATGTTCGCCAACATGCTCAAGTAGGGGAACACAATGGCATTATTTGAGAAATGTCTGCCGGGGGAAGTGACATTCACCACTGCATGGATGGCTTAAACTCAACTGTTGGATTTCTTCTGGGCTTGTCAGAAGTATGAGCCACTGTGGTTCACCCTGAGGGTCGACACAAGTCCACGCTGTCCATTGTGGGGGAGGCACAGAGGTACTGGGCATGGGCATGCATCAGGCCCAGCCTGAGCATACAGCAAAGAGGCACCATGAGGAAGGAGCAGGAAGACAGGCCTCTGTACTGGGCCCAGCACTCCTTACTCTCTTCCAAGTTTGGAACGGGTTGCCCAGGGAGGTGGTAGATGCCCCAATCCATTCAAGGCCAGGTTGAACAGGTCTCTGAGCAACCTGGTCTAGTTGTTTCCCTGCTCATTGCAACGGGCTGGACTAGACGGCCTTTAAAGGTCTCTTCCAACCTAAACTATTCCATGATTCTATGATTTTACTTCAGAGAACAATCTGCATTTCTAAGATGGGGCAGTTGGCAGAGGTTTTGAAGCAGCTGATACTTCTGTTGAGTTAATTTGGTTCCCAAAGAACCATCTTTTTTGGTTGCCAGTGTCTTGAAGCAAGGCTGTGCTTTGACTCACACCAGAGCTGGGCAAGCCCTGCACAGCCTCAGACCAGGAAGCAGGTTTCTCCAGCCAGTGGAGTGTGACCTTCCCATAATGCCCTCCAGCTCCACCAGAACTGGACCCAATAGCTTGGGCTATTTAAATAACCTGTCCCCAACCCATGGCCTGAAAGTCATCAGGAGGACTTGGATGGGATGGCCAAGCCTCATCGTCCAGCCCTGCATGGTGCATGTCCTGACAGTGACAGAGCACTTCTGTCCCCTGTGTGGTGGGGCAGTGGTGGCCATGCACTCCTCGGCCACTACTGGGTGAGCAGCAACTGTGGTCAGAGGCGTTTGCTGTCAGCTGTGCTCGGCCAGGTGCCTGCTGGTGCCTCTCCTGGGGGATGGCTGCTTCAGTCACTCATGGCTTGTCGCCTTGCCAGGATTAGCTTTTGGAAATCGCAGCTGGGTGCCCTGTGAGCAATGTCCCTTCTAGGAAAGCATGTTAAACCCAGAGCCACCCCGTCAGCTGGATTTCAGAATGAAATCTGATGTGTAGGTAGTGTCTGCCTCAGAAGAGAAAAAAAGGGAAAGAGAAATCCTATTTTCTGTGGCATGCGCTGGCATCTAAGGACAGGGGACCAGCAGGCAGGGACCTGGGGCAGCACTGCGAGAGAGGTCTCTGGGAGCTCTGAAGCATATTCCCTCCTCTCTCCACCCCTTTATTTGTGTCCTCTACATGCTTACACACACACATCCCTCTCTGACCTGTTTTCTATTCCCTGGGTTTACCAGATGCACAACAGCTGACTCACCAGAGGCTCAAGCTGACATGGAAGCAGGGAAGCCAACAGCCTCTCACAGGGAACCCAGTCTGCAGCTGAAACAAAGAAATCACAGACCTCAAATTCACAGCCAACTGGTCAGCCAGACTCAGGACTTCATTTCCAGTGTGATTTTCTTCAGATCTTTGTTATTACTCTTGCCTGTTGATATTATGTGGCTCTTGCTTTAGAAAACTAGTTTCAGGGGTTTAGTGGATTTCTTTTTTTCAGAGTTCTGTGGGACTCACATATTTGGTGGTGGTTTAGAAAACCTAAGTGTATCACAGGGAGGTAAACCTCTTGTTGCCTCTTCAAGGCTCACATTGACATGCTTTTTACAATGACTGAGAAACATACCCATGCTCCTCAGAGCTCTCTCTGCTCTGCAGAGGTTTTTGGGGCTCCCCCTGCTTGTCGTGCAATGGCTGCTTGCTTCAACAGCAACCCTAAGTGTGCACAATTTTGGGCTCACTATTCCTTCATCGAACTGTGCTCACCAAAAGTCTGCATCAGTCTACAAGCTGCAGTCTGAAGTGGTTTCTCAAACATTGCGAAGTCAGGACCAGCAATGGAGAGCAAGAATATGTAATTATAGAGGCTCATTTCACATGCAGACACCAGATCCCATGCCACAGAGAGCCCAGCGAGAGGCAAGTAAAATTCCTTCATGAGGTTCCGTTTCCCAGATCTCTTCATGGGTTGTTTGTTAATCTTGAGATTTTTCTCAGAAGTCTTTATTATCCAGAACAGGGGTGTGTGCTGTTCGCATGCTGCTTCTTGGAAATTACTGGGAGGCAACTTACTGGGAGGTAATTCTAGATGGGAATCTGAACAAAAGGTGTTGCTTAAGCACTTCGAAGAATAAATGAGCACTTGCTATGCAGTTTGTTTAATAACCTGAAAGACAGATCCTTATCAGAAGTCTCCACATGCTCTAGTTACTCAATTGCTTTCCTATTTAAATAAAGCCTATCAAATACATCCATAAAAATAAAAGTACCTCATAAACGGCAGTCTCACCAAGGTGTGCCTGCTGTAGATAATTAAATTAAAGGCTACATTTTCCTGCTAGTTTGTCTTTATATCCTTTTTTTACAGGGCTGCTGTGTGCCTGTTGGGCTTTCAGGGGCAATGACTGTGCTGCGAGTCCCCAGCGCTATTCCTGTTTAGGTGCCATGGAGGCAGATGTGGTTGTTGGCTCATCCTGACTGGTCTCAACCAAGTGGAAACACTCCCAGCCCCTTCCTGGAGTTCACCCTCCTGATGGAGAAAGTATCACTAAAATACCAAAATAAACATCAAAGGACTATAAGAGTCTCCATGTGCCTGCTTCCCAGAGAATGGTGTTCAATGTGCAGGTAAAAAAAAACCCAAAACACCCTGCTCTAGCCTGCAAGGATAACTGAATGATTCTCTTCAGGATAATCCAAAATTAGTGATGTAAAGATAGACAAGTATAATAAATAACAATAAAATAACTAACGACTGAAATCACAGTGAACAGTGACATGCAGAAGTTGCAGGCAGTAGAATGATTTGCACATTTGCAGAGTCAGAAGGGCTAATATTTGAGGCCCACACCTGAGCTGCATGCCACTGGGCAGGTTTACTTACTGCTGCCAAATGACCAAATGCAAGAATCCCAATTGAAGGGGAAAATTCCTTCTACCAGCACAGAACCCAAACCAGAGAGGAAGTGCTGGACCAATTCTGAATTGAAGAAAAAAAGAGATATTGTTAACCAGAAATGAAGCCTGACTCTGGAAGTACATCCTCAACTAGGAACACTGCTGATGGGAGCTGCACTTGAGCAGTGCTCCCAGCTAAGGTGTTGTCCTAACCTGCCGTGAGCCTGTTCATGGAGGTGACTCTGTCATGCAGGAACAGGACCTTGGGCAGTTAAATATTATGCCTAGGAACACATTCCTCAGGACATCCCTCACAAGAGAGAGAAGTAACTCATCAGCCAGTGAAACAGCCTTTGAGCATACACTGCAAGGAACTGTTAAGGAGGTCTCTGTGCAGCCTCTCCATGTGAAGGAGCTTGCAGTGGTGTGGTGAAGGTCTGTCTGTCATCCTGACATCCCACTGGCCTCTCTGCACAAATCTCAGCAGCCATAGCAAAGCACAGTACCTACTGTACCCCTGCCCCAGAGTCTAATGGGTTCGTCCCTCTCATGGCCTGAGGCCAGTTCAAGTACTTGGCTCATTTGATCCTGCCTGCCCTTTCCTAAGTCTGAGAGCAAGGGCTGGTTCTGTGTGGGTCAGATGTGAAAGCTGTAAAGAAAGAAGAAAGAACACTCACAGACTTCTATTACGTTATGCTTCTTTTGGGTCAACAGTGGCTTTGCAACCTCGAGCTCAAGGTGGAAAACTCCATGAATGTATTCATGATCTCCCGAGCCATCAAATCCCAGGTTTTATGGGATTATTCTTATTCCAAAACTCAAAAGTATCTTGGTTTTGGAGATTTACCAGTATCCTTTGCTGAATGGCTCCACTCTTCCGGTTTTTTTTCCTTTTTCATGGCACTTTGAAGTGAATAGTGCAAAGTAGTGCTTGTGGCAGTGAAAAGAGGACCTCATAGCCTAGGATGCTTACTATATCCACAAAACTCCTGTTCCTTTTAATTGCTCCAAATCCAAAAAGACTGCTTTTTCAAAAGGAGGTAGTAAAAGTATCATGCTTCAGCAGGTTCCAATCAAAGAAGGCCTAATCCAAAGCACATTGAAGTTAATAAGACACTTTTTGTCTCTTTGCTGTTGGGGCTTGGACCAGACATCGGTGTCAGAAATGGTACCTGTAACACATGCAGATGTTTTAATACAGTCTCTTCCTGCAGAAGAGACAGGAATCTTCCTGTGCCACCATCAGCTCTTCCCACCAGTTTCAAAGGGAAATTGCAATTAATCTTTTTTCACAACTAAAATGCTAGGCTCAGAAGTGAATTCTGCTAAAACACATACTAATTTTTTTAATCTGCTTATTTTTGTTTCTGGCAAATGTTCATTTTTCTCAGGTAATCAGTTTAAAAAGACACTACATTCAGGGGGGGGAAAAAGCCATATCACTGTATTTACTTTTAGATCTTTAGATCTTAGGTGACAGTAAGACACCTTGAAAGTTAAAATTCTTTTCATTTAGTGAAATTTGGAAAAAACTTTTGAATATTCACTGTAAACACAAAGGTTTTATGAACTGTCCTTTTAGCTCTACTTCTACTACGTCTTGACACTGGTCTATGTCTAGGGAGAATATGGAAGCTTATAAACAGATTAGCTCTCAGAGACTGTTTTCATTTCCAATAAGAAACAAAATTGCCAGCATGACCACATTTAGCATGAGATGAGCATGCCTTTTATTTTCTTTAAATATAATACAACATTGTTTATTTTTCCAGACTTTTGCAAAATGTTTTATTCCATAGATCAATGCCTCTCATAAAATATGACTCCAGATGGAAATTTCCCCCACTGGATCTGGGAGAAGTGGCTCACAGATGACTGCATTTTCATTTTACACTCCAGCCACTCTTCAATGCTGGCAGTCTGACATGGTTTCACCCTGAGAAGATCCTTCCTTTATGATCAATCATACAGCTTATGCAGCTGAGAAGCCATGCTCTTAGGCCTTGCCTGTTGCCATGCTAAGAGTCCACCTGTACTTGCAGAGTAGAAAACAGCTTTTACAGAGCTTATTTACCACTTAGGAGAGTTAGATGGGATGTCAGAGTCTCCTCTGGAGAGCACGGAGGAAAATCAATGACGACTTCTTCCAAGGACTGGAAGTTATGCCATCTGTTCCAGTGGAAGGTCCAGCAGTGGCCACATTTATGCTTTTGTGTCTCAGAGCTCCTAAACTCTACCACGAATAAGTAGATACCAATAACACCCGTTTCACTGGTGAGGATTTTTCAACATTGGTTAAGAAACCTAAACACATCAGGGAGAAGTTTCTGCTGTTGGCTCACCTTTGCCAGCTCACACTCTAGCCCAAAGCCCAAAGTGGCTTTGCACCTCACCACAAGCAGTGGAATTGGGGTTCCCCTGGCAGTCAGCCTGTCCCCTGCACCATTCCTGGGAGCACAGCAGGCAGAGAGGAGAGGAGCGCCTGTGCAAGTCCCCTGTCACCACCCAAACTTTGGCACAAGGGAGTGTGAGGCAAAGGGAGAGGTGGGAAAACTCACTGAGTTGCCTCAGTCCTGAACAACACAGGCTTCTCTACAAGATTTAAATAAATAACATTTGCTCCTAAATTAGCAGAAAAGAATAAACATTTTAAGATCTTCTGAGTGTTGTAGAGAGAATAAGAGGCCTTGCTATACATCTGAAGAATTAAATTGTCTTAATTGCATCCTTGTGCAAAGTAAAGCATTACATACAGAAGAAAAATATTTTTAAGTGGATGGAAAA
The DNA here is from genome assembly GCA_013400735.1 of Pomatostomus ruficeps. Classification (NCBI taxonomy): domain Eukaryota; kingdom Metazoa; phylum Chordata; class Aves; order Passeriformes; family Timaliidae; genus Pomatostomus; species Pomatostomus ruficeps. Next base: position 74,540 of record VYZT01035405.1, read on the forward strand.
ATCCACTGGGTTAAAGGAATACTACTGTCAGTTAAATGTATCCCTGAATTTGTGTAGTGCAAAAACAAGCTTTAATAAAAATGAAGAGTCTAATAGGAACATTTCCATGAATTTAAAAATAATAGCAATGGAAACAATCTCATAAAACAAGTAAATCTCTCCCTTCAATATTTGCAATTCAAGTATTACAGCATTCATTTAGGCCCTGGGAATGTGAATGCACCTATAAATTATGAATTATATGCTTTGCTCTACAATAGAAGAGGCAAGGTTTTATAATCCTTGTATAGCTGGGGCTCCTGTAATTTCAGTACTGTGTGGAAGGGTTGTAGCATTTAGCCCACCTAAAGAAGGTGGAGAAATTCCCTGATATGTTACTTACCCATCAGGTTTTCAGTGGCCCACAGTAGATGCTTAGAAGAATACCTGGCTTGAAAGGAAGTCTTATTTGGTGTGAAACTTCATATCTACTGAAGGTTATTTTCTTAACCATTAAAAAGACTCTAAGTGTATTAGTTATGGATAACTTGACATTGGCCAACCATATCCTGGGCTGCATCAAAAGAAGCATGGCCAGCAGGTTGAGGGAGGTGATTACCTCTTCTCCACTCTCATAAGATCCCACCTGGAGTGCTGCAAACAGCTCTGGAGTCCTCACACAGGAAAGACACAGAAGTGCTGGAGTTAGTCCAGAGAAGGGCCATCAAGAGGACCAGAGGGCTGGAGCACCTCTCCTATGAGGAAAGGCTGTGACACTAGGGGCTGTTCAGCCTGGAGAAGATAAGGCCCTGGGAAGACCTTATACCATCTTCCAGTACCTAAAAGGGGCCTACAAGAAAGCTGGAGAGGGACTTTTTACAAGGGCACGTAGTGATAGGACAAGGAGGAGTGGCTTCAAACTGAAAGATGGTAGGTTTAGATTAAATATTAGGAAGAAATTCTTAACTGTGAGGATGATGAGGCACTGGAACAGATTGCCCAGATATGTTTGGATGCTTCATTCCTGGAAGTGTTCAAGGCCAGGCTGGATGGGGCTTTGAGCAAACTGGTGTACTGGAAGGTGCCTATAGCAGACGTATTGGAGCTAGATGATCTTGGAGGTCCTTTTCAACCTAAACCATTCTATGATTTCATGAAAAGAAGAACATCAAATGCAAAGTTCACCCAGAGAAGACAGTACCAGTGTCCCGTGAGTGTACCCATTACATTGCTTTATTGCACAGACTGCTTGCCTCCTTGGAACACTGTGCTCATTCTGGGTTAATTGGGGATGAACCGCCTTGAAGACCAGTCTGTGCTCAGACTGATCCATGTTGGTTCAGAACAACTTCAGAAGGTACTTACATTTATGACACTGGGAGTCAACTTCTCTAAATCACATTTTCAGTAGTTTCTCCCATCAACTATCTTTAGCTTTTTTTCCTGCTGCCAAGGAGACTGCTTTGCCTCTCTTCCCTAATATGCAAACCATGCTCCTGTCAATCTCACTGTCAGAATTACTTCACAGTCCTCATCCCACTTCCTATGCTGGGCTGTGCTCATATGAATTTGCCAAATGTCTGTACACCTGCTCTGGGATGGTTTTCCACCTAAAAAAGAACATGTTGGCATTAAAGCATCATGAGACAGAAAAAAAAATCCCAAACCCTCAATTGATTTATCTTGTTTATCTGGAATTTTTTGATAAACTCTGGAAGCAGGATATGAATAGTTAAGATGTGAATATGATTAGTTAAGATCTGAGTGAGGTATAACACTATCACAATTTACTGAAGGTCAGAAATGTATATAGAATGTTAAGCCCAAAATATTACCAGATTGCTTCAGAACCTGCAGGAGCAGATCCTGCCAGGATATGTTTTCTGTTTCCATGCTTCTGAAAACCAAGGCATATAGGATTTCTTTAAAATCTCTTTGTCTTTTCTAATTTCCCATGTCTTTCAAAATTTGGGTATAAAAATAACAAATTTTTAAAAAATAAAAAGCAGTAATGTTTATTTTTGCCCCAATAAAGACTTCTGACAAGGCTGTTAAGCTATTAAATGAAACAGAGCAAATTTTGTGGGATGGGAAGTTCTTTGGCAATGACTCTGTAGATGAAACAGTCTGAAGTAACTTGTTCATAAACAGACCGAGAAACTCAGCATTGAAACTCTGTTCTTCATTTACTGTACAGCAAACTGCTCAGGAGAATTAAAATGTATTCTGCCTCTTATCATTAGGCCTCAGAGTGCAGCTGGTCACTTCCATTGCCTTTGGGTATCCTGCAGACTGATCCCCACTTGCCTGGTCAGCAAAAACTTCTATTTTTTTCCAGCAGGAATAAAATCTCCATGACAGAAGGGAAGGAGGAGAACAGCACAAGCTTTACACTGTTCTTCTGCATAAAATCTTATCTTCGTTGGTGGTACAATTACACTGGCAAAGAACTGAGGACAGCAGTGTCAAAGCTGCCCACCCCTAGGTGCAGAAAAGCTGGTAGAAAACAAATGAGCCTGGTGGATGGCTGGAGGGAAGCTGGAGGGAGAGCAGTGGGAAGTTCATCTTGACCAGAAAGGACCTGCAAAATTCACTACCCTGTTGGGCATGCAGTGGTCAGAGCAATGACCTCACCATGAAACAAGATTGCCTGGATGCAGAGCACAGTTCAAAGACTCAGCAGGTATCAGACGGTCTCCCAGTTTATTAGCAGAGACAAACATGGACAACTTAGAAGTTGTCTCCTTTTTTAGGCTGCTTCTTGATCAGTTTGCCATTTTTGCCTACTCCTGGTCACTTTTCTCATGCATGTCTTCCCTGAGAATTCCCCACCTGTGACACGACATATGCACACAGGGCCTGTCTACAGAAACCTACACCCATTAAGTAATAGTGACACATACATTCCTGCTACTTCCACTTAAGCCCTTTTTCAAAGGCAAGCCAAGGTGGCAGCCATCTATTCTAGCAAGAAACTGTATGTGCTGAAACTTTTATAAAGGTGAAATTAGCCACCTGCAATAACTGTTGTAAAATTGTTGAATTAGTAATGGTGATTAGTCTCATTTCTTGCTGGGATATCAGGGAACTAGCATGAAACAGCAGTAAAAAGGCTCCTACATAGTCCAGAAAAGTTAAACCAAGTCTTGTGCCCTCAGTGAAATCGAAAACCTTGCTGAACTCACTGCAGGCTCACCTGCTTGCAAGAATTTTGTCACCCTATATCCCCACTGAAATAGCACAAAAGCGAACAGCAAGGAGTGATCCATTTTTAATGCCTGCTAAAAATTAATCTGGCATGAAAAGAATTACAAGTCACAAGATTGGAATGTTTAAGCTTAATAAAATCACAGCTCCCATCCCCATTTTTTTCCAGTTTGAGACGTCTGATCTTTAACATACACTTTCATCCTCTTTATGTAATTTAACAAGGTACGTGGAAGCTCTGAATAAATAGCATGGCTTCACTCAAGCATGTACTGTATCACAGAAGGATCCACTTCCTCTGCCATCAGACTGGTGTGCAGACTTTGGATCGTTGCTTTTTTCCCCAAACGCTGTTTCCACAGGACAAATGCAGCTACAATCTGTGCCTGCAGGTTGTGAGGGTGATTGACTTTACATCGATAGATGTCAGTATGGGACAAACCCAAGCACAGAGCTACATGCTCCCATTCAGGTCCCAGCTTCCTTGCAAGCTTGTTCAACTGCTGATCTGTTGGTGACATCTTCAAAATGCATGGTGAAATTTCAGTTAAATCTGTAAAAGAGAAAAAAGAAAAAAAACAGAAAGAAAAAGCATGTGTGTGTCAGTAGGCAATGCTGGAAATTTTAATGGGAGACCTTGACAAAGGAGGGAATAAGCATGAGCAAAGCTAAGGTGAAAGAATTAATTAATTAAAGAAACAGAATACGTATTTACCTAGAAAAATTAATTACATAATCAACCAAAAGATTAATCAGAGGAAAACTAATGCTCAGTGGACCGTACCAGGGAGCCTTGTGGTTTTGGATGTCAGTAATCCAGACATCAGAGCTGTACACCAAAGCAAAGACTTCCAAAGGTAATTATAGATTTTGGGGTAGTGAACAAGAAAGGTTTTCAGGGAACCTGTTTTCAGCAGCCACCATCCTCCGAAAATCAATGTGCTAGCACCAGTATGATATAGTGACAAATGACAAATATGGGACCAATAATACCTTATTACTCCTATTCTGTGACTCCATTTATACACTTCAGAAATAACTTTGATTCTTTAGTTACTATGTATTACTCTATTTTTTTTTTTTCTGAGGGTTGTTCACAGGAAATTCTTCTGTCTCCTAAGATGCTACTTACCCTCTGTGCCTTGTCATATATGGCAAACTCATGTTGAGGAGACCAGCCACGAGGGCTTTTCCTCTATTTCAATTAGTCCATAAGCATGGTTCAGGTGAACCCAAATGAACAGGGCATCAACACTCTTCACCAATACAAATTATGCTTCCTTATCCCTCAGACCAGTTCTTGTAACACTCCTGAAAACAGGCATGTATGTGCCACAGCTCCTTTCATCTGAGCTCCTTGAAGATGTTTTCAGGAGAGTGCAAGGAGGTCCCATTTTTTCTCAGTGATTTTTGCCTGATGTTAAGTCCCTTAGCATTGTCCAAGTACCCAATAGAATGCATGCTTCATCCAAAAAGATGTTTAACATCGAACTGGTACCCGAGGAGGACAGGATCAATATAACTACCAAAACAGTTTTCACAGGAAACATTAAGGTAGCTGTAATTATCAGCAGTAAAAATCCTATAGGGACTGAACCAAGAAATTATTACATACACAACTGATTTCTTTATGTGTTCCCTAAAATAATCTGAAAAAAAAAAAAAGCAGCAGCATTCATACAGTGTTAGTAGCCGAGTGAGAATATAGTGCTATTCATAAATCACCTAACTACAGATAACACCCCCTGAACTAAATATGCTAGGATTAATTATTGCTAAGAAGAGAAATAGGCTCTTCTAAAATACAAACCCTCTCACTGGAAAGATGACATCTAAAATAATCAGATTAATTAACTAAACTCCTCTAAACATGCACATTTCTCTCCACTGATTGTAAAAGGAGCACTGGGTATAAGCTCAGATGTTGACGCTGATGCTGTAAATAGCCGGTGCCAGTGCAATGATTCTCTGCCTATAAGTTCAAACACATACCACCCTTTAAAAAGGTGCATTTAGAAAAGCAGCATAAAATACCTACAAAGCACATTTGTTATTCAACAGCCTTTGTGATCAAAAGCTGAAATGAAGAGTCAATGCAGTCTGCAATTGCTGCTCTACTTCCGTTGCTGAAGATACTGCGACAAAACACAGGCAAAATATCCCCTTGAAAAATGCTGATTATAGCCTGTTGGTCTGAAGCAGCAGACTCCCTAAAGAAGTGCTGCTTTGCAAAATCTAATTTATGGCTCCAATATCATGCTCTTAGTCTCCACTACAGCAGAACAGCAACACCAGAAAGCACCATTCCTTCGTTTTATAAAAATTGTTTTTGCATAGAACACCCAGAGCCTGCAAACATTTGTATGATTTCAGCCAAAGAATATATAAGAACTATACAAAGCTGCTTTGAGTAAAGAGAAAATTGCTTTCTGAAGACAATTTAGGTGCCTTTGATCTTTCTGTCTCCAGACTGCCAAAGGAATCTGGGGCAAGTACTGGTTTGTGGATAGGGCAGAGGATGCACAACTTCTGAAGAAGGCTGAGCAATACCAGTGGGGCTGCCCTATGCTGTCACATCACATGTGATACCGGTTTCACAGGTAAGTCAGGACAAGGCAGTGTCTTTCATGAATGCAAATAGCTGAGAATAAAATAAATATAGTTACACTGTGCTGTCACTAACAATACTTTTTGACATTAAACCCTTTCCTTGGCTTATGGTCAGCTTCTAAGTGTGTGCCCACAGCAGTGATACCTGCCGGCCTGGGCTATTTGCTCTCATGCTGGAGTTTTTATGTGTCATGTCCACTAGCAGAATGATTTTATGATACTGAAAGTGATCAGGCAGGAAGGCCTAGCATTAATACATGTCAGCTTGTCCATCCAGCCTTTGATACTAGGCAGGCATTTTTACTACAACAAGTATCTTGCCTTCAGTCTGTTATCAGCCCTTTAATAAGGATCAGAATAAAACCTATCCAGGAGATCTTTTCATCTTACGCTACCATCTGATTCTAATATGGATGTGGAAAACTCTGGGACAGAAGCCAAATGTTAAAGTTAATACAAAGGACCGTTATTTCAGTCCCATTTTATTTTCTGTGATAGTTCATTTTCAGCTTTGATACAAAGTCACTGAGGAAAATCTGAGATAAATATTACATGACAGGCAATGTTATTTAGAGGTATAGAGAAATATTTAGTGAGATCTTTCAGTTATGACAAATGCAAAATCACAAAAAGATTTGGATAAATTCTAGGATTAATGCCACTCCTAATTTAATAAACATAATGGCATTTCAGGTGAAATATAAATGAGTTCTCTGTGCTCCTGGCCAAACTGCTTTGGATACATTGCAAAACACTGAAGATACCCTTTTTTAAGATATGTTTACTACAAACTCTCATTTATAATCTCCACTTGTCAGGAACTGCCTGAGGGAGATAAGGAGATTAGAGCAAAAGTTTCAATTATGCAGATCCTGCAGTTGCATTTGAAAGGTACTTTCAGGATACTGAGACCTCATTTTTGAAAAAAAAAGTGAAGCTTTTCTAGCTCTAGGTGGGTACATGCTTATGTTAGGTATACACTTTCACTTAGCAAAATGAGAACTTCACTTTGAAAAATGGGAAGAAGTGGGGATTGGGGCACCACCAGACTGTGTTGAGGGTTTCTCTGGAGAAGGCAGTTTGTGCTGCTGTCACCTCCAGCGAGAGCACCAAGTGAAATGCTCTGTCCAGCTGTGGACATGGTCTAGGCTGCAGGGTGCTAGGCCACACACTACAGAGACTTAGAGGCTGAAGTGCCACTGCTCATGCTGAAGCCACTAAGGCCCTGAGGAACGAGGAGCTGACAGCTTTGTGCTGGGGAGAGAGCCAGCCTGGTGCAGAGCTTCTCTCCCGGGACCACCAGCCAGCTGGCTGGCACGGTTCTTGAGACCGTGAAAATCCCCTTCTATAGGGCTGGAGATCGAAAGGACATGCTCCACTCCTTGTGAGGCTGAAACTGACCCAGAGAAAGACCTGCAGCTCCTTCTATTCAAAGCTGTAGCATGAGGGAATGTGCTTCTCCCCACCCCCAGCTCTCACTGGTGAAAGAAGCTCATCCACACTTAGCCTTTATCCTAGTTGTTCCAGTTAAAAGCCAGGAGATGTTGACAACTTCTGGTCTGTGTGTACATCTGTACTTCCAGACCACAGCACAAACCAGGAGTTACAATGGTGCTGGTGAGTGTGGATAGGAAACAGAGCTGGATATAAATAGACAGTATCACAGATACAGACCAGACAAAACAGGGTCACCCAGATAACAAAGACAGAAAAAACACGTGGGGCAAAGGCAGACAGTCACAGCTTTTGCATTTCTTTTTCTTTGAAACCTCTCTAGCTTTAAGTAGGAGACTCCAAAAAGATATTGGAAAAATCAGGGGGATGGAAAATAAACTCACCTCAGTTGTGTCCCACTTGGCACAAATGGAAGGATGTAAGATAAAGCCCACACAGGAGACAGCAGCAAAAAGGGCTGAGGCATTTCTGGGTGACCTGCAAACTACCCATCTGATTCCTCAGAATTGCTGGGGCCCAAAGTGCCTTATGGTTTTGTCTAAAGGGCCCTTCTCCATGTAAGTGTGACTTCTTTGTGCATGACCAAAAGCATTTGTTGGAGTTTCAGAGACTTCTTCCTTGTTAAGTCAATACATTTTAACACAAGCCCAACTTTTTGGCCTTTGTTCCCTGCTGTGTAAAAGGGACTTTGATAGAAATTGCACCTGAATCCAAAGTGCTGAAAAACTTTCAATCAGTTGCTGCCTAATCCTACAAGAACAATGCCACAGGCAGTTCAGGAGACGGTTGAGGAGTCAGGGGTATATAATGGCCCATCTTCTATCTAATAACTAATAAATCAGTCTGTTGGGAAAGGTGTTTCTGCAGACTGGTCTCTGCTTCCAGCATTGCCTCTGTATTTTATCCATTTAAAGGACCATGCACATACTTGTTGGATAAGACAGAAGGAGCCCTGGGAGAGGAACGGGAATCCAGGTATTTCTGAGCTGTACATTCTAGTGCTGAGGCACACAGACATACTCTATTTCTCCTGGTAAATCATTACAGCAAAAAATATAAAGATTTCTCTGGGAAGGGTCAAGAATGCTTCCTAGCCTCCAGAACAGCACCTGCTTGAGAGAAAACTCTTCTGGGAATCAAGCAGTATGCTGAAATCAAGCATGCAAGAGCCCTTGGCAGGAACAATGCTAGGAAAACACTCTTTATATAATCACATCAGAAACATGTAGGTGAATCTGCTCTTCAGACCCTGCATTAACTGGAATGGGACTGTAAAGAGGAGTAACTGCTTGGGCATGCATCTGGCCTCAGCATCTCCGCCTGCTAGGTATATGGAGTCCTTCAGTGGTCTGGACTCAAATCACTAACTGTTGTTCACTTAACCCTCTTATCAGATCCTAGTCATGATTTCTGAAGAGTTCAAAGCAAACATTTCAGAGCCCTCTTTAATCATCTTTTCTGGCATCTGGAGTACAGTTTTTCCCTGAGAAGTGCTAAAGTTAGATTAATAGGTTCTACAAGCAGCAAGCCAAAGAAGCCTCACTTCCCCCCAGGATGTGAATCCTACAGCTGACTTCAGGTCTTCTCCAGCTGCTTACCTGTTCCCAATACACTCATGAAACTGCTCCTCTTCTCAATAGCAAATAAGCAGGCTTCTTGAAGTTGGACAAGAGGTTCAGAAGCTACTTGGGGTACATGCATGTACATAACACCACACAGCAGAGGAATGCATGGCCCTGGTTACTAGAGGAAATTAAGCTAAAAGGGACCCTGAAGCTCCTCAGAACCATTGTGGCTAACGTGCCATCAGTGGCATGTGGGACACTTCAGCTAAAGGAAGACATACATAATAATTAATCTAGTGCAAGGTTCTGCTTCCCCCAGCCCCCTCAGAGTGCAATGCACTCATTCACCTAGCCTGAGCCACAGACACAACACTGGGTACAGAATGGGAATGGTTGCCGAGGCTGTGTGCTGTGTGTTTTGGCAGCTGTGCTACGCTCCAGAAATTATTTACTGACTGAATGTCACAACAGTAAACAACTTGCACATAAACAGGTATATTTGCTTTAGAGTGAAATCCCCTTGGTGTGAGCAGAATAGGGAGAGTGTGTCATGAAGAAAAACAACACTTGGCAGATCAGGTTGGGACATCAGGCTTTCATGAGCGGCAAGGTGGGGTTGCAGAACCTGAACTGAAGGACAGTACATAACATGCCCACTAATGGAGAGACTGGGGATTCCTATGAACTGCAACCCCCCCCGAGCTGCCAAAGATGCTCGATGAAAGGGACGGCAGAGAAGAAGCACTTTGAGGGATCCCAGTAAATGCCACAGATAACTGAAGTCAAACACAATATTATGATGGAGATCTTGGTGAGAAGGATGGAATAAACAGAAGTTGTTGGGTAACTGCAGAGGATGGCTTGACTTAATTTGTTAGAAAAGAAGATGGGAGGTTACTGTAGGTTTTCATTTGTACAGCTGCTCTGCCGCTTTCTTGTTCAGCTGTTCTCTCCCAACACTGTCCTAACAGGTGAAACTGCAGGCAAATTCCTGTCCTCTTCCTACAACATATTCAAATTCGTAAGCCAACCTGCAGCCATGAATCACTGGAATGCCAGACAGGAAATTATCACACTGGATATACAACACTTGACAGGTTTTCATGGAGTGTGCAGCACTTAGTCCCTCCTGTGCAAGTTAAAAATTACCATGAAGCATTATAAGGTTATTTCACTGCAGTGAACTTTAGGATCCAATTTGGGATCTGTTTAAACACAAGAAACAAGTTCAAATTGCTAATCAGCGAAAAAGAGTAAAACAGACTATCCAGAAATTAAGTCCTACTATATAATTTGGGTGTTATTTTTTAATCCTGTTGTCATTGTTGCTAATTAAACACCACACTGATTCAAAGGCTGAGAAGGGAAAATGATTATTTTGCAACAGCTCCAAATAATCATGCTCCAGAGAACATGAAAAAATATTTCTCTTCTAGGTATCAGCACATACATAACTTCTATGCATCTGCAAACGGCATGAATCACTCAGCCCATCCAAAGTCTACTCAAACCCACCAGGTCTACCTTCCGGTTTCAGTGGGTTTTAAAGTGCGTTTGTCCAAGGAGCAAGAAAAATTGAACTATACTATTTGCAGACAGATACCTGACCCCATTAGAGATATCTTTCCATATATAAAGTTGATACACTCAGCTTAAATTCACTTACGGAAGAAGAATAAAATAACTTGGATGCTGCGGTGCATTCTGAGGGGGCACCAAGCGTCTGTCCGTGGCTTCAGGGGCTGTCCGAGCTGCTCCAAGGCACGGGAGGGCTGGCGAAGTTCCTGCAAGGTTTCACCCAACCCACCGATGTTCCAGGCACGCAGAAGAACGAGAGACGAGCGAAGGGGCTTCCCAGATGGTTTATTCGGCACCAGGGTTGTGCTGGGGAAGTGCTGGCACAGCGTGTTACAGTTACATAAATACCGACACGAGGGGGCAGGGGGAGGGTACAACATCCAGTGGGGGGGAGAGCTAGGTTTGAATTTGGCGGGCTTTGTGTAGGATTACACAATATAGAACCCTCCGGGGGTTGGAGAACCGATACCAAGGTGGGGGGAGGGGATGTAGCAGAGCCTGGCCATGGGATAGACTGAAACTGGCCAGAACACACCGCAACACTTGGAGAAGTTGTATAGCCTCCTCCTGCTTTTAGCACATGCATAGCTGTTTCCCTGCCTCTCCTGCCAAATGTGAGCAGTGAGTTACATGGGTAGCTGCGAGGTTGTGAGAGCTGTTCCACTTATTTGTGCTGGTTGCCTCCTCTGAAGGCTCCTGCTGACCACCAAAGAGATGCCCACCTCCTTCACCCCATTTCAGGCTACTGCAGGACACCATTTGATGATGACTACCAAGCAAGAGCTGATCTCTGTTCTCTGCTTGAGAAATCCAGATTCTTCCTTTCACAGAGTTGACTCAACATGGGGAAATCCTGGTGATGGAAAACCTGCACCTTTGTAGGAACAATAGGTCCAATACTTTCTTAAGAACATATACCATCTTCCCTAATGCAGTCAATTTGAATTTTGGTCACTTAAATACCCAGAGTAAACTACAGAATGGAATCTGTACAGTAAGCACATTGAAAGAAAAACACCCAAAGTTAAGTATTAGAAAGCAGAATATTTTTTTCAGCTGACCATTTTATAGTAAAACAAATCTGACAGAGAATTTTATGTTCATTTGAATAGTTATCTTTCACAGTTTCTGTAACTTGGTAACTTCGTATCTGAAGAATGCAAACATTATATACAGAATTTACATGAATAAAACCAATTTCTGTCAGTAAGTGATCACAAAACACTTACTCTTAAGCATACCTTTATCATGGTAATTTACATTTCCAAGTAGCTTAATTAAGTTACAAAAGGCACTAATCAAAATGAAAGGAAATATGAAATACATTTTTAAGACTGCATTCTTCCACATTGTGCTGGTTTTTATGACTTGCATTAAAAGATATGAAGTTCTTCATCTTATTTTTAATAAACTGGAGTCTACCATACATATGACAGCCAATATGCAGAATAAATTTTGACCGTGATCCTTTGATAATCAAATCTATGGCAACTTTAAACAATCTCCTTGAAGTGAAGCACAATCCACCCAAGGTACCAAATTCAGCTCCTCCCTGCCAAAAACTCGCTGGGGCTCTGCATTAGTGGTGTAATTAAAAAGTACATATATCTTCATTTGTTGGCAGCTCTTCTCCTCTGTGAGCTCTACAACATCACACTTGGTGAAATTAAGTACATTTTGGGTATTAGGGTAAGAAAAAAAGCATAAAATTTTGTAAATCTCCAGGCAATTCAAGAACACAAATGTTTATATTTTGGCTTAAAAACACCAGCTAATTCATATATTCTTTATCACTTGCTAATGACTGCCTAGTAGCTGCAGATGTGGAAGCAGACTGCTAAAACCTGAAACAAACATTCAGATTTTGTGACAAAAGTTTTCAGGTGTACTCCCACTATTCAGTTTCAGTAGCTACACAGTTTTCTTGAACATTTTTTAATCTCTCCTACAGGTTTTGTACCTTTATAGATATCTGCTATACTGATAGTCTTCAATACTAATCTATGTTAAACAGATTGACAGAGAAGTCTCTAAATGAATGAATTCTCTCTTCAATTTCCACCCTTTTCAAGCCATAGGGAGCAATCCCTGTGTTTAAGGAACGGAAAGAGATTAGATTTTCACATCTTTGTTCACATTTTAATGGAAAGAGCAGGGAGGAAGTTTCAGCAGTTAATAGTGTGGATATTATTTGGTCTCCCATGCAAAAAAAAAATTAATTACAATCCCACACAGTATTTCTCTGCTGCTGCATACCATGGTGTCAAATAATTAATTTCATAAATGAATGGTGGCTGTAGATGCATGCAAGGAAAAGAACACCTATGCAAAGTAAACACAAACACAACATACTATAACATCTACTCTCTTTTCAGGCAGGATGACCCTACATTATAGGCAGGATTGGATTATTCCTGCTGTGGTTTTATACCTTTCTATTTTCAGCAGCATTTTATGTTGCTCTAGATACTGAAGTAGAAGTAAAATTTGCTTGATATTTCCTATTAATTTCTATATTGTTATACATAAATGAGCAATATGCAGTTCTGAAGCCACAGCTAATGATAGCTTCCTTGCAGTATACTTTTGGTATAAATGCATGAACAGGTTCAGCATGCAACAATACACTAAGGAAAAAAAGAAGTATCTACAGAATTGTTAGGTTCTGCAGAACATTCATGCTTTTAGGAATTACTAGACAGCACAAAGATACCTGCTAGTCTGAAAAAGTAGAGATGAGAGTCTGTTTCACAGGCCAGCAGTCACACCAACAGTCAACTCTATAAATAATGCTGCAAAGATAAAATTCTGAAGTATGTCACTGCATTTCTACATACTTTTTAATGCTCTGCAGTTCCTAGTGAATTGAATGGTGTTTGATAATATAGCACTTTCAACCATTAATTATAGATCTGAAGCCCACAGGGCTGTAAATTCTTAGTCAAGTTTCTTCTCCATGCTATCACAAATAATAAAAAATGATCAGCGGGTGGTTGTATGAAGTTGTGATGATCATAAAACACATTCATATTTGTCGTAGACCTCTCTTGGTGTCATAGAAGGCAAATGTTTACCCATGTGGGTTGGGCAGCGCTGACAAAGTAATTCACCCACTCTAAGTGAAAAACAAAGATAACTGGAGGAATTAATGATTGTTTTGTCAGCGGGGTGACAAATTCATCATGCAACTTTTGTCAGGGGATTGGAAGCAAATTTCTTTAGACCGACATTACTTGAATGCTTATTTCAAATAGCCTGAGCTGTCTTTCAAAGAGCTGAGGCAAGTGTTAATCCTGATGCTCCTTTGCATGCAAGAATCAAAGTAGACTCCTTAGGCCTTTAATCTGCTGAGTACAGTAAGTGAGTAAACTTTTTTCCTAGCAACTTTCCTATCAAAAAATCTTTCTAAAGGCAGTAGCATTTCAGCCATAAAATCATGTGCTTGAACTTTAGCAATCAATATTCCTTTCATGCAACAACAACAACACCACCAGTATGAAGGACTCTTTTCTTCTAAAACAAAACTAATCATACATGTTTCTTTTGCAGGACTTAAACCAAATATGACAGCAAGCCATTATATTTAGCCTTGATAGAACTATTCATTCCTCCTCGAGTTATTTTTTTTTTCCTTCAAGTTGGCTCTTCTTTTTGCTTTGGCTTGAATCATTAAAAATATCAGAATCAAAGATCTGCACAACAGATGGAGCTCGGTTGTGGAGAATGCCTTCGGCTGGTGAGAATCTTTGCCTGGCAGGTGTCAAACCAAAATTAATACTGCACATATTATAGCGAAGTGAGACTGCGTTCCTTCCTGACCACAAACATATATTAATAGAACAAGCTACGCAGAGTAAGCTAAAACAGTACTATCATTCTGCTGAATCCTCCACTGCCTGCATTTTATTTAATCACTTACATCCATGCAAAACAAGTAAACAAAATGCAGCAGGTTAGTGTCTCTTTACAGACATTTTGCATAAATGTGTAAAAGACTTCACAAAATGCCATAAGCAACATGGACTTAGACACCTCCTGGTTTCTTTTTTTCTTCCTTTTTTGCATCAGTGCTGTAAATGCTTATGAACTTTAGTAGACTTTTTGACATTTCAAAATCCACAGGAAAAAACAGGTAGTGGTACTAAAATACACTGCTCAGCTACTATCAGTTGCTATGCCTGGCTTGCCAAATGCGATTCAACAGCCTGAGTCAGAAGACAGAGCTTTCCATAGGTGTCAGGAGAGAGGGATTCAGGTGGCATCACCTGCTTCTCTCCATTTTCAGATGAGTGGGAGGTTTAGCATCACAACCAGCCCTCTCAAGTGCCAATGCACTTGAAGATCCACGAGAAACTGATTTGGAATCTCATAGCTGGTTTTATGGATCCATACTGTCCAACAGCAATTTTAGCTAACCAATAGGGCAGTAATTTTAGAAGATCACAGCCACAGGACTTTTAATTATCTGTAAAACAAATGTGAGAATACATTTGTGTGTGTGTGTGCACGTGTGTGTGTGTATGTATATAAACACACACATAATTTTTCAAAATCTTAATTAAAATATATGAAAGTCTTAGATATATGCAAGTCAAATTCATTCCCTTTTTTTATTTCATTTCCACAATTCAGGTTAGGGATCTGTCATCTGACCCTGGTAGGAAAAGGGTGAAAATGGGAGTGTGGGTGAAGTAATTTCTGAAACCGAGGTGCTAACTCAGAGAGCACTTCTTTCCCCCCAGTCGGCAGTGACACAGCACCCGTACCATGTGCTCAGCGGTGTGGCTCGTGGCTGCCCTGTGACATGGCCGCGCTGGGTGACACCACATGCTATCTGCTGCAGTCATTAGAGATCCCAAGACAGGACTGAAAGTAAGGAGATGACTCACAGCTGCAACCATGCACTCGAAGGCTGAGGACTCAATTACTCTTCTCCTCACTCAGGAGGAGAATTTTGCCAAAGCAACTGAAGTGAGTTCAAAATCAAACAAGCTATTAGCAAACATTTATATTACTCAGGCTATTTGTAGAAGATTTATGCTTGTATTAGTGGGATGATTCATATGCAAAACCTAAACATCTGAAAAAAAATTTTGTTCAATTAATTTTCATGTCTTGTGCATAGAGAATGTTTTCCCTCATAGTTTTGTAGTCTACTAGCTGCCAGACTTTGATCCAGAATTGAAATTTCAGTCATTTTGGCTTTTGTACCTAATGAATCAGAAATAAAAGTGTTTTAACACCAGAATAAAAAGGCTGGAAGATCGACAGACCATAAAAGATTTGTTTTATTTGGTTTGGGATTTTTACACAGCTATGTCTAATCTCAGTAAGACTGAAACAAAACCGAAAGGCAAAACAAAAAACTAGACAAATCTCTTCTATCCCAGAGATGCAGAAATACAAGCATTGTTTGTGTCCCTGAAGGAACCAAACATGAAATCCTACTACAAACAAGAGAGGAGGGCTGTTATTTCCTTGACAACTGTTCCTGACATCACAGCAACCTCTTAGAGGTAACAATGGAAAATGAGTCTTAAAAAAGGATTTTTCTTTGCTTAAGCAAACATCTTTTTAGTTCTACAAACTCAGAAACAAAGAAATCAAGAGGTTTCTTTCATAATGCTGAAAATTTCAGCACCACAACTTGTTGTGGTTTTAGTAGTGGGGAGGGAGCCATAAAGATGGTTCTTGTGAGAAGTTTTTGGAATTCTTAATTATTTTTAGCAGAACCAATCTCTGATGGCTCTGAAGATGATGGACATGCCACTGGCCATGTCTGGGCCAATTAGAAAGGTTGGTTATGCCTCTGTGATGACATATTTAAGGAAAAATCAAAACAAAGTGTGCACACAGCTGCTTTTAGTTAGAGAAGGAGGAGGATGTGAGAACATGTGAGGGAAAACAACATGGAGACACCAAGGTCAGTGGAGATAGAGGGGGAGGAGGTGCCCCAGGCTCTGGAGCTGAGATTCCTCTGCAGGCCATGGTGAGCCCATGGTGAGGCGGGGTGTCCTCCCTGCAGTCTATGTGATCCACAGGGGATGCAGAGAGATCCACTCACAGTCCATGAGTGGGGTGTTAACGTTGGAGCGGGGAGATACCAGAAGCCGCAGTAGCCGTAGATGCCAGAAGAAGCTGTAGCAGGTGCAGCCCAGTGAGAGACAGAGACTGAGATAGACGTCCCGCAGTTTGTGGAGGAGGTGACCATGCTGGAGCGGGGGGATGTCGGAGGAAACTGCAGTCCAGGTGGGAGATCCAGTTGGAGAGAGAGGGGCCTCCTGCTTCCTTGCTGGAGCAGTTTGTCCTTGGAGGACTACATCCCGTGGATGAGTAAACCCACGCCATAGAAGTTCACAGAGAACTGTCTCTCGTGGGGGGGACCCCATGGCAAAAGCAGAGGGAAAAAAACCTCCTCTCCTCTCCCTAAGCAGGGGAAGAAGATCCTGGAAATGGACTGACCTGAACCCCCACACCCTGGCCCCCCTCACACTGTTGGTGGGAGGGAGGGAGAAATGGAGAGGAAAAAAGAACGGTGTCTTTTAAAGGTTCAGGTTTACTTCTCATATCCTCCTTCTAACTCTGGTGGTAATAAATTTCACTTTGCAACTTAAGTTAAGCCTGCTTTGTCCTTGAAGCGTTTTCTCCCAGTTCCTTATCTAAACTCATAAACCTTTGTGTTAATTCCCCAGTTTTTTTCCCCCCCTCTCCTTCCCTCCTCTGCCCAGCTGTGGCAAGGGAGGGAACGAGTGAGTGGCTACCTACCCTGAGTGCCTGGCACTTAGCCAGAGTCAAACCACGACACAACTGTAAACATCAACATCTCTACCTTCCTTCATTCCTTCCTTCCTCAGATGTAGCCATTATGCATTGTTTGACTTTATTAAAGAAATCAAACACACCTTGAAATGAACCTTCTAACTGATTTTGGGGTTAGATAGGATGAGGTATTTTGACCTTCACATGCAACACGTTACCTAATTTTGTGTGTGTGCCTCTCAGAGAAGAGGTGAATGACCCGGCGATGCGAGGTTAACACATTCTGCAGGAGTGGCCTCAGATTTCCCTTTGTGGAAATGTACCACACCATATGAAGCATATGAAAACCCAGCTGTGCTGTGCACAAATCACACAGTGCCCACCTACCTAACTGGGCCTTCCACGTACACCTTAGTGTGTGGGAATATCCTAATGACAGAGGATTCATGAGCAAGATTACAAGCACCAAGTGCAGAAGACAGATGAAAATTTGGCTGCAATTCTTTGCTGTTCTCTGTTCTTGGGAGATTTGAGTTTCTAAGTCTGTTATGGAGCCTAGGAGTTGTATGCTAAAGCCAAAAGACTGACCATTTAAGTACCTTTATTCAGTTTTGTTGATTGAAAATGGGGGCTTCTTACCTACTCAAAAGAGGTTGACAGGAGCACAATACAACTCAGGCTTTTCAAGACATGCTATTTACAAGGCATTACTGATATTTATACTGTATTTGAAACATTTGAGAGCTTCAGGCACCCCATGAAAAATCCTTGCTTGAGGCATCTTGGCATTTATAAATGTATAAAGGCTTTCACTTCCAAAATTGCCAAGTAACTGGGAATAGTCAAGCTGAAAACTCTTTAAGAGCTTTACTGTTTTCAGGAAGTTCTGTGCAGGCAGATTGTGAGACCTGGGACAAGAATCCTTGGATCACCTCAAGAAGCCACATCTCCTTTTTAAACAATCCAGGTCTGTCTAAAGCATTTGACAAAGAGACTCAATAGACCTGTTCTGTAAACCAAGCAAGGAAAGTAGAAGCTATTTTTTATATGGTTCTTTGTGCTATGCAATTGTTTCCACATGAAAGTAGAGAAACTCAGTCAACCAAAGATGCCTGTGTCTGTAAGGCAACAGCACAGCTTTTACAGGGAGCAAAAGTCTGTTTGGAACAGCTGAACAAAAGCTTGATGAAAGAATTTCAAAAAACGTAGTAAATTGTCTGAGATACACAACTGAAAAAAATTGTAGCTCTATAAACCCACAGAATGCTATTTTAAAGACAGTTTCATTAAGAAACACAGCTTGAGAATATCTATCAAATAAGATCAGAGCTACATGCAGGGACAGCAGGAGGCAGCTGAAGCAATCTGCAGCACAGCTCTAGTGTTCATCAGTCTCTGACCCTGAGAAAAAAGATAATTACTGCATGAATGTGCACATTAGACCAAACCAGAAAGCCCAGGAAAATACGTATCTCTGCTAGAAAGAAAAGGTGAGAACTCCTCAGGTTTTACACAGTGGTCTACAGCTCCGTATGTCCCAATCCAATACACTTTCTTAGACTGACAACACAGCTGTAGCTTTAATTTTGAAGTCCACATTTTTCTATGGGAATCATTAAATAGAACATATTTGTCCTGTTCAACAGAAAAATAAATCCATCTCTATTTTTTCTTTCTCCGAAGCCTTAATTTAATTGTGCAACATTTGCTTTAGAAACATATTCGAAGATGTTTAGATATGACCTCATTTATACACCATCCCAAGCTTTCCAGGAACTCTGAACCAACAGCCTCCTAGCCTTTCATCTATCTAAAACTACTGTATTTTATGGCTTCCACACTATACTGTCTGGACACTCCCCTTGTGACTGGGAGAGATGTCGTGCTAAACACAAACACTTGGGGAGGAGAGTTTGCAATCTCAGGCATGGGTTGTGAAAAAGGCTTTGTATGTATTAGGTTATGTACACAGAGTTTGCCATGATTATGTTCGAATAACTCCAAAGAGCTGGGCCTACACAGGTGAAAAAGGAAAACCACCAGAGGAGTCAACAGCCCAGCAGATCATCTAGCCTGGATTTCCTGCTCATGACCACAGCTTTGAAAGGTGCCCATCTTCAGATACTGATGGAGCCCTGCTTTGCCTCTGCAGTTTTAATCAGAGAAGGTAATTGACCAGGTCCCAGAAAGATAAATAACAGATTGTCCCAAATAATCTTGTATAAGGAACTGAGCATACTGGAATATGGAAATCCACTAAGGTACTGATAACAAAAGGGAGCAGACAACTAAACGGGTCCGCTGCTATTTGAGCTAGAAAGGCTGAAATGTTATGGAAACAAAGAGGCACATATTTGCCTCACCCCTATTCTGCCAGTTGCTTCATGGGGAATTTTAAGGCATTAGGTTTAATATGTGTTGTGGTTTTAGTAGAGGGGAGGGGGCCATAAAGATGGCTCCTGTGAGAAGTTTCTGGAATTCTTCACCATTTCCAGCAGAGCCAATCTCTGATGGCTCTGAAGATGATGGACATGTCACTGGCCATGTTTGGGCTAATTAGAAAAGTTAGTTACGCCTCTGTGATGACATATTTAAGGAAAAATCAAAACAAAACGTGCACACAGCTGCTTTTAGTTAGAGAAGGAGGAGGATGTGAGAACATGTGAGGGAAAACAACATGGAGACACCAAGGTCAGTGGAGATAGAGGGAGAGGAGGTGCCCCAGGCTCTGGAGCTGAGATTCCTCTGCAGGCCATGGTGAGCCCATGGTGAGGTGGGGTGTCCCCCCTGCAGTCCATGGGGTCCATGAGGGATGCAGAGCCACCCGCA
>VYZT01035409.1:0-37676 GCA_013400735.1 Pomatostomus ruficeps
AGGCCTCTCCACCACTGGTGTCTGTGCTGGTGAAATATCTGGAATTCCTGGAAATGGGCAGAGGTGAAAGCATTTCAAACAGGAGACAAATCGAATCAAATCTCTGGCTGCAAATCACTCGCACATCAAAGCTGAGTGGTAGTTTCAGAAAACTTATGTTTCAAATGTTTTTCCTTAAGTCTGGCTTTATTATAGCTAGAACAGGCTATGGAAATATCAAAATATCATGGAGGAGGCAGGTTCTCACCTCCTTTTACCGTGGAGGAATAAATAAATGGTTTTGTGGTATTTCTAGAAGAAGAAGGTTGCTTAATACTCTGTAAATTTTCAGGAGTTTGGCTGTGCTCCTCCACTCTGACTGCATCTGCAAGGCCTGAAACAGTGACCATATTCCCTCAGGTTGGAGTGCCATATTCCTAATTAACACTTGTAGGTTACAGCTATGATGTTACCACATTGCTTTGATTCCCTGTTAATAGCCCATAATACAGAGAGCCGAGTCAAGGAATATTAAATTCCACGATCACGCTCTAACACTAAGAGTGCAATATCTCATTGATTGCAATTAGCGCGGCCACCAGAGCCTTCACTTGAATATTTTTAAGCCACCAATGTTGGTGGCATGCTATGATACTAACAGGAGGTTTTTTTCTGATCTACTCAGAAATACCTGTGTGTCTGCAGCTCATCGATTATGAACGAGGGCAGTAGGGGGGAAAATCCTTGAAATTAGAAGGAGCATTTCCTTTGTGTTGATACTGAGCATTACAGTAAGTTTAATTTAGATGCTTTTTTTTCTAATTTTATATTAAACTCTTTGGTACTGCTGCTTGAATTTCTCTTCTCATCTTTTAAGGCAGATATTTCTCGAAGGTCTCTACAGACTGTTTCTTAGCCAGTGCTGCTTTGTCTGTGTATTCCCTTTGCTCTGTGTTTGATTATCACAAGTCAGAAAGATTGGATTCATGTGGCCCCTAAAATGAACAGAAATCAACTAAAGCAAAATCTGAGTGGATCAAGATGGATCTGCTGTCTGTTACCTTCTAGGAAAGGAGAGCACAGAGGAGGAAGGAACAAAGTGTCAAGGCTCTCTGCACATTTGGAGTTCAGGTTTTTTTAGGAGACCCTTTTTGTTAGTCTTCATATAAGGCTAATATTTTATATAAGGACAAATATTTTATATCCTAGGAACACTATAATTGTAAGAATGAGGTTATAAAGTGTTATGATAGAGAAAACCAGAGATGTCAAACGACGCTTGATAAAACAGCTCAGTTAATGCCTTTGCTTAAATAAGTTGCAGGAAATAGATTGATAGTCTGAACCACTTCTTTCTCTTTGTAAAAATTAGCGATGCCCTGATTTGTTCACTGTTTGCAGTGTCCTGATGGTTGATTCATACTTCCATCTATACATGACTTTTATGGAAGTCTCATGAAAGGACAGCACATTAATTAAATACGTTCAATATTCATCAGCATTCGTTGCAAAGTGATTGCAAACATGGGATCTCCCTTTTCCTGCTGATAATATTCGTCGTATCTTTGTCTAGTCCTGAATCAAACACTGAGTCTAATACATCGTGCTGGGGCAAATCAGATCCCTCTCTGTAGCAGGTCAACTGCAATGCACAGCACGAAAGAAGTGTAAATGAGATTGATCTCAGTGAAAGTGAATTTTGGGAGGTTTGTCTTCATAGCACAACTAGAACTTTGTGACTGTGCCTTGTTTTCCTCCTCGAGTTTCTCTTGAGCACTCTGCACATGAGAAACATCAGCAGAGCTCTCGGCACAGCACCGCGTTTGGAGCCTTCCCTGCCAGGTGACTCTGAGGAGCCCTCCACAGAGTGCGGCAAGGTGTGACCCTGGCAACACAAAGGCATTGGTCTGTTCCCATGGGCTGGTAAATCCGTGTCTGGCATGGCAGGCCTCGCTGTGAGAGGCACTCCCTCACGCACTCCTGATTTGACCAGAGAAGGAGACTGTGCATTTGCATTAAATTGGGCACACAGGGCAAGATGTGCTCCAGCTTTAAAAACAGCATGAGTGTCTCCACACCGAGCGCTTTGGGACTTGGATTATGTGCTTGGCAGTTCTGTGTTTGTTTTTCTCTCCTAGGCAGCAGTGACAAATCGCTGGGTGAACACACCCAAATAAGAATGAAAGTTGTTCTGCCTCCTGCTGTCTCTCCCTGGTGTATTATGAAGGAACATTGGTACTTTTATGTGTAAGAGTCCAAACGTGTGAAAGCTGATCAGCCGGTCTCAGAGCGGTGGGCACACTGAGAAAGGGACAAAAGCATTGAAGATGTGTGGAGAAGCTGCCTGCAGCTACCAGGGTACATTAATTATTGATGTCATGGTTGACCTGGGGCCCTCTTCAAAACGGAAAAGCTTGTGGATGGGCCACTGCAATGAGAAGTGTGTGTGTGGGGTCCCAAAGACACGGATGGCACAGAGGGGCTGTGCTGTCCTGTCTGCCGCTGGCAGGTGGTGGAGGCTGAATCTCAGCAGGCTGCCAAGCTGAGGATGAGGAGTGTTGGAGTGTTGTATCCTGCATCCCATCGGGCCCCCAGACTGAGTCCACACATTCCCTGCGGCTGTCAGGAATTCATTCAAATTCTAGAAATTGACTGCAGGAGCATTAGTGAAACTGAAACCAGTATCTAAATATAGGAGAAATAAAAGCATTATATAAATATTGGAAACAGTGCCCACTCCCGGTTCCAGCCTGCAGGAAGCAGCTGAGTGCTGCCAGTAACTGTGGAGAGCCAGGACTTCACTGCTGTCTCTCTACATGTCTGCAGGAAACCTCAGCACAACCTTTAGCGTGGGATCTCCTAAATTTAAATGATGTTCATAGCAACTATTTTAAGGTTTTCTTCTCCCTCCTGCTGCTGACCAGAATTAATGACACAGCAGCAGAACAAGCAAGTGCATGAAAGTGCGTGTGTGCCGTAGATGGATAGTGCCAGCTTGCACCTCGCCCTGCCAGGATTTCGCAAGCACGATGCCCTTGTGGAGCTGAACCCCACACCTCATCTTTTTGTTAAGAGGGTCCCATTCTCAGTGCATTTCCTCCACCCCAATTTCCTTTACGTCCCCCCAAGCTGGATGGAAGTCTAGTCCTCCACCCTCTGGGCACTCACACTGAGCCTAGCTGCTGTACCACATAATATAATAATAAAATAATACCATATATATAATTCTCCTTGCTCTCACTTCATGGATTCCTTCCAGAGAGCCCAGGACCATGAAGCCACTGGGCCTGGATAGCAAGAGGAAAGAAAGTCTTTCCGGACAACAGCAGGTACCAGTCTGCTGAAATGGGGATTTGCAGGGTCCTTAGCTTTGTGAGAAGGGCGAGGTATAAAGCGTGGGGTAGCATTACTGGCTGCTGTTCACTTGCTCTCAGTCCCTCACTCCACTTGTTGCAGCCTTTGGAGATTTCTAAATCTCTAATGAAGCTGACAACACTTATTCCTCTTCCACCTGACACGGAAGTTCTGTTGTTTGCTGTCTTTTCCATTCTGCCATTAATGTAGTCTTGAAATATGCACAGTTCCTTTTCATCAATACAGACAACACTGAAAATAAAAATACACTAAATAAATCTATTCAGCATGAATGATTGTCCCAACTTGGCTGAGTATGCCTTAAAGTAATACTGATTAAAGAACTGAGGAAAGGAGCTTTAAAAACTGCCTTTTTCCGAGATGTTTCCTTCCCCAGGCTTCTCTTACACCTTGGTCTGTATTTCAGCACAGAATTCTGCCCACCCTCCACGGCACAGTGCCTTGCTGGAGTGTCAGAATCAAACCACAGCGATCAGCAGCCAGCCTGGCCGTTCCCTTTGACCATCTCAGAACAGCTCAAAGCTCCCTCTGCTGCTGCCCAACAAAACGAAATTGATATAAAAGCTGCAGAGTGGGTGTTAGGAAAGGGTCGAGAAGGACGGGCTGAGGCCGCTGGGCTGCAGGAGCTCTGTCTGTGACATTTCCTCGTCCCAAACACTCTGCCTCAGCAGACAAGCAGGACAAAGGAATCACCATTCTCTCCACTTCCCAGATGGAGAAGGAGTTAGTGAGACACCAGCCAGCTTGTCCAAGGTCACTCAGGGAGCCTGCCAGGCACAGAACTGGGACCTAGATTTCCTGAGTTCCTAAGGGAGGATCAATCCCTGAGAAAAAGTGTCCTAAGCGATGTTTCTTAATAAAAGAATCTCGTATTAAAACATTACAAAAGTAAAAATGCAATTTCTTTACCTTTCAGTTTGATTAATGGATTTTTCACAGCGCTGCAATAAAGCAAATTCCTTTTCTAATATAGAGTATTTGAATCTTTTTTTTGGTTTTTTGGTAAGAAAGTAATGATGGGGGAAAAAAATCCCCTTTTTTTGATTAATTGCAGGTGAATGTTGTTTTCTCGTCTTTTCTGGCCAATAATTTCGAGATATCAAACAGATGTATTTTCAAGTGCTAGGATTTGACATAATGATGAGCCAACTAGCAAGAGACCACCCTTTATAGACAATATATTAGTTGAAAAAATTGAGTTCTGGGATCTTAATCCTCTAAGAAAAGCTGAAACCTTAGGGGAAAACTTCCACTGTGCTACTCAGTTGGTTCCCCCTATTTGATTACTGGTCACTACATGAACCCTGTTTCAGAAGTGATGTGATTTCTATCCAAAAGAAGCTGTTTACAACGTTCTACAGGCTACTGTGGTTCAAATGCTAGTTTCTGAAGTTACTGAAAAGAGTCTAAAAGCAGCATTCAGAAGGTTGTAGGATTGTTTTGTATTCTCTCTGAAATGGAACATGATTTGATCTGCATCAGCTGATTTCTGTGAATTAATTTTGTTGGTTTGTTTCTGAGCATTTTATGAACTCACAGAGCGATTATTGATCCTTCTTTAAAAGTTTGTGATCAGAAGATACAGAAATATAGCAATTGTCATCCTGTGGTCAGTAATAGTTCATACCATGTACCATTTATACCGTAATGGGTAGAAATTTTTTCCAGGAGGTGAGTTTTTTTTTTTTTTTGCATAAGTAAAGTTTAAAAGCAAAGGCGAAGTGAGTTTGGTGGTATGCAGATCAGACTTTACAGACTTTCAGACTTACAGACTTTCTGTAAGCTCCCTTTTAGTGTAATATTGCAGAGTACTCCAGCTGTAGCAAACAGGATGTTGTGATTTACCCCCAGCCAGCAGCTGAGCCCCACGCAGCCACTCACTCAAACCCTGCAGTGGAGTGGGGGAAAGAAATGAAGAGTAAAGGTGGAAAAGCTCGTGGGTTGAAACAAAGACAATACCTTTGATAGGTAAAGCAAAAGCTGTGAGCACAAGGAAAGCAAAACAAGCAGGGAGGAGCTCGGCCATCCCCAGGAAAGCAGAGCTCCATCACGTGTAACAGGGACTTGGGAAGACAAATGTCACTCGTAATATCCCCTCGACTAAGGACTAACAATGACTGTGGAATAATCTGAGGGTCGATTTTTATTTTGTTAGAGTTTTATGTACTTTTTTGTTAAAAACAGTTAAAATTTTGTTAAAATTACCAACACTTTCCTTATCAATGGATTATTTTGGGACAGGGCCTTTATTGTTCATGAGAAATGAGCGTGTGGTTAAAGGGAAGTGTAATTGAAGCAGAAGAGCACATTTTCTGTGCGCTGGCTCTTGGGCTTGCCCTGTGTGATGCACAGCTGTGCGGCGGTACCGCAGCTGGGCCAAGGGTCTGTGTTCCTGATTGCTGTGTCCAGGATAACCTGAGTGAATTAAAACCAGGGAGAAGGGCAATGCCCGGCCAGCACAGCCAAGAGTTTTGCAGCATTTCTGCGTCGCTGCTCTCCATGGTTTGCTTTCATCACAAGAAGTCAGTGCACATCCCCAGCACCTGTGTCACAGGGTCCCAAAGATAAGAGCTGCACGGTCCTGAAGATATCATCCCACTCCAGATGCAGAGATAGTTATGCTGTGATTTAACCTAATGATCACTTAAACGTGTGATTTGGGACCTGGACTGTACAGCCCCATGCAGTCAGCACTCAGAGGCAGGCCCTTAATGCAGGTTTCCTACCTCTCTCTGCTGAATCTAAATCACTGAGTAATGCACGGACACACCCAAAGAGAGGCAGTGGGATTTGCTGTGACCTTTTTTTGGTTTTAGTAGTGGGGAGGGGGTTATAAAGATGGCATAACATTAAATAAATATACCATATCCCCTACCATACACCAACTACAAACAAACAAAATAAAAAAATACAATAAATTATTAAAAACCACAACAGAGGTGTGTGCAAAAAGCAGGAAAGCTGCAGAACTCCATTTGCAGTGTGTCTGCATGCAAGGTGCGTGCCTTTGGTACCTGCCTTTGGCACCTGCCACCCAACCACGCCATTTACACATCTATCCAGTTGTCTCCCATGGCCAGTGGAAAAAGGGCCCTCGGTGGAAGGCAGCTCAGGAAAGGGGCTTCTCCTGTGAGGTCTGGATTGCCCCAAGAGCGTCTGTTTCCCTTTAGCAATGGCAGAGGTGATGGAGGCTTTGCAATCAGTGTCAGATCTCCGGTGTTTCTGCACTCCCCAAAGAGCCAGGAAGCAGACAGCAGTGTGGCTGCAGCAGGGGCTACCTGCATTCTGGCACGGGCCATTTCCGCAGCTTTGTGCCAGAACGAGGGCTTGAGAGGAGCATTGCTGCCAGCCCCATTCTCCTGCGCTAATGGAAGTTATAGCAGAATAGTTGTGGCACTGTTTTGTAAACTAAAAAGAACACTCGTCGAAAAGCCTGCGTGTTTTGAAGATCATCACCGGTAGATTAAAGGCTCGTCTCTCAGGCAGTGACTTATATATGCCCATCATCTCTTCTCCCAGATCCTCTGCGCAGCAGGGCTGCTCTATAGGCTTCAGGAGATGCAGAAAAGATGACAGAAACACATAAGTGTTTTGATTTACCTATAGTCTTCTCTCTTCTATTCCTAATCTTGAATTTAGTGGATTTATGATGTGTTGTATGTCATGTCCCTGATTTAATATAATTATTTCAATAGTTGTTCTTGTGATTCCAATTTTTATGTTTCAGAACTTTTGTGTTGATATGTTAGAACTAGTTATTTCTTTTATTACCTCAACAGTCCTTTGCTTCTGTAAACGAAATTAAAGGCCTTTAATTTTCTTTATCCTTGGTGAGATTAACCTCCATACGCAATTTTTTAATTATGTTCTGCTTGGCAATGAGAACATTCCAGAATGTATACAAGACGTATTTCTTGGCTTTGTTTTGATATAGCCCGTCCCCTAAATTAGCTGGTAGTCCACAGGAGGCTGCTCTTTGGGCATTAAAATTTATGGAGCAATCTTTTGTTTCATGCATTTTCTCTTGCATATTTCTTGTATGCAGCAATGTGCATGCACACACTCAGAGTCATGGACTTCCAGGGCTCTGCAAAGCGTACTAAAGGCAACTGACTCACGTGTGACTGCTTTTCAGGTCCTTTTTCATATTCTTTTCTTTCCTTTTATACCTGTTGTCTTTTGTAATTTGACTTCAAGGGCGTTTTTCATGCAGGTTTGACAAACACAGGTGCTCCATGCACCACACTGCCACGGCATTCTTTCCTTTTTATTGCTGCATTTTTGCTCTGTAACACCGTAACTTGGTTATTTGTCCATCTATTTTTGCTTTGAGTTCCCAGATTTATAGTGTCAGTATTTGACTTTTACATTTCTCACATTGGTGTAAGCAAAGACCAGGCCTCCAGCTCTACGAGGGGTTTCCAAACTTTTACCTCCTTTTTGAGGTAAAGGATAGCCCAGGAATAATTTGATCATGCGCATTTTCCCCATTGCCTTTATTGCTGTCCAAAGCGGGATATTTTTAAAGAATAGATATTAAGCACTGGACATTAATCTCAGCTGTGAGAGAAGGTTTTTAACTTGAGCTGCCCTTACATCATCTGTTGAGTTCCCCCGAGAAAGGCACCACCTCCAGTTCTGGCTCTGAATAAATAACATATTTTGAAGATTCTGTACTCCTGCTATAGGATAGCACACAGGAGCATGTGGTTTCTACCCAACTTCCTTCCCTCAGCAAAGAATAAACAGTGGCAAGGAACAAAAAGGAGCTCTTGGGTAGTGAGAATACCCTGCAGAGGGGTGCAGATTGCAGTATCTGCTCAGGAGACACTCAGAAACCCCTCCCAAAACCAAACCCCAAACAAGGGGCCTCTCGTACTCCGTGGCACAGCTCTCATGGTTCATACAGCTTCTTTCCCAATTTTATTATGTTAAACAGCTATAAATGAAGGTAATTTATACAAGTGAGTCATTCTTTCCTGCTAAGACTCTTAGGTCAGGTTAGCACTGTTGGAGTTATTGTCATTCCTTTTAAAATAGGACTTGATAAAAAAAGGTGTCACGTGTGACATTTACCACAAGGCTGTGAATAAACAGAAAACCAGGAGGAACGCAAGGATGCTTGGGGAATCTCCCCACAACTGCAGTGTCCAGGTGTGTAACTGGTGTATCTTAGGGAAAGCGTCCAGAACATTAACGATAAAATCGGTGTTTTCTACAAAATAATGATGTTCTCAGATCACAGCTTCAGAGCTGAGACTAAACTTTCTCTTATGTGGGGTGCTCTGGTAATATGAACCAACCAACTTGAACCAGGTAACGAATAAAGAGCAGCAAACCCAAACTTAGGTAGCGTGCTCTCCTGGATTTACACTTTCCCTGTGTAGTCAGTCTGCACTTTGAAACAGCCTCTTGTGGTTATTTTTACCATTTGCCTGCTTCTTAGCTACAAACTACATTTTATGAGCTTTGCTGGTGACTCAGATGTTCGTTCATTTTTGTACCTCAGAGGAATTTTTTGGCCTCCATTACCATTACCTGGATTATGGCAGTGACTAACAACACCAGGTAAATACATAAATCACTGTGTGCTGTGTAGTAAACAGGAAAATGTATTCTACATGCAGATTTACCCTGAAGTACGAAAATTTGTGTTATCTTTGATCTTGCCTTAGTTTGGTGCATATGCATATGTCACCCAACCTTGATGGACTTTGAGATGTATTAACTGGTGAGCAAACACGCAAACAAGTGAAACGAAGAGAATTCTATTATTTATTTCATTTTTCAGACAGGAAATGAAAAAAATGGAAATACGTGGAAGAGTTGGACCCCTGGTGAGGTTTTTAGATCCCTACCCAGTGACAATAAGCACCAGATTTCCTTCCTTCTAAAACACAGTTATTACTATTTCCATCACATATACTTTGGAAAGTTTTTCTTGTTTCCACATGAAATACTTATTTTCTAACCCTGAACTTTCCTTTTAAGCAAAATCAATGAAAAGCTATTGTTGCTTTTACAGATGCCAGGGAGAATTATTACCATCATAGGCAGCAATAAAAGATATATTTTCGCCCTTGGTAGATTGAATTACTGAGAAATAACCTTATAATTACTGTATAAAACACCCTGTTTTAACACTGTTTTTAATATCCATAAAGTTCCTGATTTATTTTTCACGTGCCAGCATCGATGCATTAAATTCTGCCTTGGTCTAAACTGGTGCAATTGCACTGACCTCTGTGGGACTCCACCTGTTGCACTGGTGGCTCTTAGAGCAGCGTTATTTGGGATGAATATCAGGAACAAAGGGAGAGATCTGATTTCATGGACATTGATTTAAATAATTTGTCCTTCTATTTTTGCTTTAAGTTTCCAGATTTATACTGTTAGTATTTGACTTTTACGTCAAATTTTCTTGAAATCAAAGGAAATATTTTGGTGTTGCAGCCATACATCAGGTAAATCTGCTTTAAATGGGGTTTTTGTCAGAGCAGTGGGGGAAAGAAGCCTTCTGGCATTCCCTGGTATGGAATTCACCCCTGGAAATGCCAGGGAGCCCTTGAGTAAACATGGCAAACGGACCTCGTCCCTCTCTCCCTGAAGATCTTGGTTCAGATGTCTTGGCAGCCTGAAATGCTCCGTGGTCTCGTGGTCTGCAGGACAAAGAAAGGGAATTCCCCGTTAGCACACTCAGGTTGCTTTCTTGCAGCTACAGCTGAAAAATGGGTTTCAGCCCATGCAAAAGCAGCAATTTCTGGTTTGGTTTAGCCTATTGAGCTTGTTTGCCTCTTCCAGCTGGCGCTGATCACAGCTCTTCTGCAGGCCATGCTCCCTGTCTGGCTCCGAGGTGAAACCGGGATTGTTGCCTACAGAACAACTGCACCCTTGTTCTGTGCTCCGTTAATTCACACTTCAAACCAGGCCGCCCCTTTTCTGCTCATCTTTCTCCTCCTGCCGTGGTTCCTAACATGTGAGCGCCTTCTGCGCAATTCCTTTTTCTCGGGGATACATTCATCTTTAAGTTTGGGAAGCAAACAGTGCACACCTCATCTTCTAGAAGCAGTGTTTGCTTTATTGCCTGTACGAGTACTATGAATGGATAGGCCCAGGGAGAGGATTCTGCCTTAATTGCGGAATTGGGCTGAGTTATCACAGTTTCTGACGTGCTGAAGGCTGCACAGGGGTCTGCACATTTCACCATTTCCAAAGGTGTATTCTGGCAAATAGTTAGGTAGATGTGTATCTATCCCAGCCCAGAATGGATGAGATTAAGAAAAGGCACATAAGAATGATATTTTGGAGTCAAGTATTTCCACTCAATTTATACAACACCCATCTGTGAGGGTGATCCGTTTTACATTTCCTTTCAAGAAACCATTTTGGTCTGAACTAAATGTTTCAAGTGATCTGAAATTTATTTATTTTCCATTTTTTTCCACTCCAGGTCTGCCCGAACTGTGTTTTGTTGTTGGGTTTGTTTGTTTGTTTGTTTTAAGGGGGTGAATAGGGTGTTTCAGGGAAATTTTTCAGTCTGCAAACACAAAAATCCATTCGTTTCACAGCTGTAGGTGTAAATGTTTTGACTTCTGGCTTCAATGCTTCTCCAGTCTATAGAGGCGTAAATGCAAAAAAAAAAAAAAAAAAAAAAAGAAAGAAAAAAAGAAGAAGAAGAAAAAAAAACCACTAGGCTTTTGAGACTATTTGATTTAAATAAAATAATAGTGCAGTTAGCTGATTTTAGTATTTCAAGGGAAAGAATCATTCCCCCTCCTCCTTATTGCAGATTTGAAGCCCATAAGGAATTGAAGGGACTGATTCTGACAGTAGTTTCTCTGTTTTAACCAATTACAACTCTGCTGACTTCATTAAAATCAGATCAGATTCATATTCTGCTAGAGAGAAATCAGAATCAGACCAAGAACCCAGAACCAATGTTATTTTTAGCACCAAAAATAATCCCTTGTTTTGTAAAGCACAAGAATTGCTACAGGGCCCATAAATATTTTGTGAATCTGGTCAAGAGATAAAAGTAGAAAATACTTAGAACATGAAGAAATTCATCTGTCTGTCTATTGACAGTGCCTCATGGAAGAACAAGAGTCCAGGTACAATAAGGCAATAATGAATTTAATGAAAAAGCTACAGACATTCGGGTTGTAAGCTGAGCTGCTGTTGAAAGATAGTACATATTTTTGCCCTTATAGCAGAATTCCTTGGCTGAAACTCTATGAGTAGATTTCCATTGATAATAAATATGGAGGAAATTATTTATTGTACATGGTAATTAGACTTTCCCCGGGCTATGCGTTCAGCCAGTAGCAGATATTGAGTAATAACCTGGGCATTATTTTTGACAATCTGTCTCCACGCAAAAAAGAAAAAAAAAAACCAGAAAGAGAGGATGATAGGAGCTAAACTTTGCTATGTCTTTTGTTTAAAATACAATAATATCACCGTGGGCATAAATGAATATTTGTGTGTGATTTCATGTAGTGCCGGGTGTAACGTGGAGAATGAGGTCACACCCCAACTTTGTCTATTAAACAGAAAAGTCACAGTCACAGGAACACAAACTCGGATTTACCCAGGACTGCATCAGGATTACACGCAGCCTAACGAAGCAGTCTCTGCAGGATCTCAGCATCAGATTTTAACAAATTTGGAACTGATCCTTGTAGCAAAAAAAAAAAAAAAAAAAATATTATACAGTTTATACTTGCAGTCATCACTTACAATCGTCTGAGAGTTCTGCTGTTACCTCAAGCGATGCGGAGCTGTGCTTTTGTTATAAGAGGATCTCGGTTTCATATACCCTCTTGCCATCAATTTATAGTGCCTGGCACAGGAACAATTGCAGAGCCCTCAGAAACAACGCATTCCCAGCCTGTATGTTTTTAATTATGTTTTCAGGTTTCATTTGCTGTTGGCAACTTGACATTATTTTGATTTTGCCGAGGTGAAATATGTGAGTTTCAAATGCAGCTTCGAAATTGATTGGGAATTAATGTGGCAGCATTACAGATCCAGTAGATTTACTGCTGCTTTTGCAGCTCGGTGTGAACTCCCCTCCAGAAAACCTCTTGTGACCAGGTTCAGAGTGACGTGGACAGAGTAGCTGATACTGGAGATAAGAGATCAGAGAAAAGGAGTCAAATAGGTAAAAGCAGAAAGGGGGTCTATCACACCAAAAACCCACTCCAAAAAAGGAAAACCCAGGGAGGAATCACAGGAAAGGTGAGACACGGGTGGATTATGAAAACAGAGCAAAAAAACCAAAAACCAAACAAACAAATTAAAAAAGGTTTCAAGGCAGCTGGTATATTTAAAATATCCTGTGTAGCTCTAAGAAGAATATTAAAATTAAATCTGGAATTCAGCATGTTAATTACACAACTGTTACCAATTTACATGCAGCTTTATCTGCAGAGCAGGACTGCTGATTAATAAAGACAATACTGGAAACTATTAACGCTCTCCTGCCGAGGCATCCCCAACACCCTTCTTTGCATATTTTCTTCCATTTTGTAGCCTTTGGCTCAGCTTACTTGTTTATCTCGTGGCTATCACTCCTGTCTCGTATTGATTTTATTGGAAATGTTGTTTGATGTCAAGTTTTTCAACCTGACTGTTTTCTTCAGCTTTATTCATACTTCTCAAATCTTGTTTTATATGAGATTCCAGCAAAACTCAAATGTCTAATTAAAAATCAGTGTCTCAACTGATTTGGTGTCTCGTGTATTCTCCACAAAACTTGGAACACAGGGACAGAACTTCTCAAACACGCGATATCAGTTATGGTGTTTGCGTCATTTTGACTTTGGGGTGAACTGATGCAAACACAGGTAATTAAATCCTTCCATCTTCCCAGATACCTGTATTCAGAACCAGATTCAGATTTTTGATTGAGCTGTATCTTCGGCAGGAATCTTCCTGCTGCGCTCAGGAGCCATTTGTATTGTTCTTCAGCTTTGTATCCTATCAGTACATCTGGTGAGGTCTGGTTTGGAGCTGAAAAGAAAAACATTCCACGTAGTTACAGTTTTAGATCTGATCTTGTTCACATTCAAGTCCATGAAAATTCAAGGTAAGCACTTAGCTTACGTGAAAGCAAAACTATCTGGTGATGCCATCACATTACAAAGAAACCGAAGTATCCAGGTGTATTTCTGGCTTCAAAAATTAGGATCTTGCCAGAGCAGCTGACACAGGATTTTTAAAGAAGCTTTTTATATATTCTCAGTTAACAATGTGTCCCTAAGTATTAAGTAGGATTTATTCTCCAAAGGGCAAAAGAGAAGGTCTGTACCTAGAAGTTTGATTTTGAATATGAATATTTGAATAAACAGTTCCAGGCACACATCCTGAGATTGCATATTGTACTGTGGAACAAGACTTTCAGAAATATTTTCTCAAATACTTCACATGAAGCGTCATATTAACATGGTGTGAGCTCATGCCGCGTTTTTAACATTTATATATGCAAATGGTCATATTTACATGTGCACGTGCCGTTCACCAATTCAAATTAAAGGCAAACAAATGTTTTAGATGAAGGAGATTAATTTGGCGTGTCTCACGGGTGACACACTTCCTGCAGAGGCTCGATCCCCGAGCCCCAAGTGCTGGGCTGTTATCCGAGAAGACAGATGGCAATTTCCTCTTGATAAGGGCTCGGGTTTGGAGCAGCAAGGGAGCCCTGGAGGAACCATTTTTCTTGTAGGGAGAGCATCTTTCAGAAGCCAGATAAATCATTCTAAAATAGACAAACACGGGAACCCAGAAACGAATCAATGTGAATGAACTGTGTTGCAGCCCCTTTCAGAAAGTTTCGAAGGTGCTTTTCTTCCTCTCGTTCTTGCAACACATGAGAACTGCTTCAGAAAATTAGAGAACACAGATAACTTTCTCAGTACTCATTCCTCTTTTATGAGTACCAATACAATTTATGATTATTAGAGATGCCCGATTTAATTGTTAGATGTCATTTGTTTGCAGTACGTATGCATCATTCGTGAAGTGAACAGTTTTAGGTATTTTAAAGACTACGTAAACATAAAAGTAACTCAGGCAGAATCAGGCAAAAACAAGTAACTCAGCCAAAACCAAGATGCCTCTGTTCAACTGAAGCCTGGTTCAGTGTGTGCTGGCTTAAACAGATCTGGAACATTTCAAACTTGTAAGTTATAAATGTGGACAGTCAGGAACCTACAAGAGAGGAGTCTGGGGTCAGTCTGTAACTACTGACCTGCTGCTAAACGGGTCAGTGATCTGCCTTTTGTACTTGTTTGTATTTAAAGATACCAAATATATTTAAATATATTCACTTTCTTCTTGTAAACATGTAAGAGCCAGCCTCAGCCACGCTGACACCTTCAATTTCGTTTATTTTGTAGGATTAGCTCCAACGAGGATCCCTTTCTTGCAGTTTCCTCTTCTCCCTTTTCTCTCTGTTCCTAAGAGAGCAGAAATGGAAGTGGTGTCTGCTCACTCTTGGCCTGTGCCTTGATGTGCTCTCCATTATTCATGTCTCCGGCAGTTTGGAGCGGAGTTGGGAATGATGGAGGAGTTGGGAATGATGTCCGCTCTTTGTTTGCTTTGCCGTGGCTCTATAAGAGATATTCCCTTTTCATTTTGGAAATTGTTGTTGTAGTTCTTCAGACCGGTTCGAATTTGACCAGCAGCACCTTGTTTACGAGGATATTGTGAGAAATTCTGTGCGTCCTCTCCTCTCGGTGTCACATGAAGGCTCCCACGAGCGCTGCGCGCTTCCAATCACCTCGGGTGGCGTCGCTTTGCATCGGGTCACGTCGCGTCGCATCAGTGACACCCCCGTCAGCCCTTGTTTCTGATCGGGAATTCAGCATGGATGGAGACAGCAAATAGCTCAAGCACAATAAATGCAGATAATGAGCGGCCTAAGTATCTGTGAGAACCAGATATTTCAAGTGTCTCTGTCAAGTCGGTGCTCTCAGATGTTCCAGTGTCCCTGTCTCTGCGCTCTGTGCTGTCCATAAATCTCTGATACATGTGCATATCCAAAAATGTCTCTCTGAGCAGCCTATTTGGAGCTCTTGCCATCTACAACCATTTGCAAATATAGACCTGTGCAGTTTTGGAATAACCAGGCATTGTTGGTTGGGTCTGGGTATTACAACTGCATTTTACACTTTGTAGGTTGATCGTATCACACCAGTGTGCAAAAACCAGATGTTGACAGATTTAATTTTTTTTTCATAATTCGGGATTTGCCTGCTGGGCATGTTTTCAAATAGTTATGCATGATTAGGCTCTATGACAGCCGTTTTATTAGGCATTTTACCTTGATGCTCATTTATAAAAGTTAAATGTTGTAATTATCCTATTATGTAAACAAAAAGGGAGGGAGAGAGGGGAAGATCAACATTAAAAAAAAATCTAACTGGTAAGTACAAAACCAGAGTTTCCAAATGTTTGCTTACAGCACCTCTCTGGATGAAATTTCCATCTCATGGTTTATGTTACCTGTGCGTTCTCTCTTGGCTTTCTGGGGATCTGCAAGCACACAGGATTTTTCAAAATTTAACTTATTTTTACTTAAAGCCTAAAAATAAATTAAATTTACAGAGCTCAGTCGCCCATATTTCTGTATAAGTGCTAAGTGGTGATCTTGTTGATAATTATGAACGTTTGTTTGGTGCTTATTTCTGCGGTATCCAGGTGCTTTCCCAGGATTCAACTGAAGCTGTCCTTCCAGTGGCTCTTTGTAACTCCTTCAGGGACCATGAGTTTTCATGTAGGTTCAAGGAACTACCAACTGACACTAGTTATATGTGCATATCGAAAACAATTAGGCATATAAACATTAATACTATGGAAAGAATCTGCCAGAAGAGCTAATGGGGACTTGCGGGGAAGCTGCACTTCTGCCTCAACTCATTCGTGTTTAAAAACCAAGGGTAGGGGTATCTGGGTTGGAATGCTCTGCTTCTACATCACCAAGCTGTTGAAAGCACTTGAGTATTGCTGGGTAAAGTTTCCAGTTGGTGTCGTGCAGTGCTGGGGTGGGCGAGCAGCGCCCGCCCAGCCTCTGTGGGATGAGGGAGGACACGGTGGGGAAGCTCACGGCTCAGGATGGACTGCTTGCCCATCAGTGCTGAGGGCAAACCAGCCTCAGCCTGGGGATAGTCAGCTTTAATAGAGTGCCAATTCAGTGAGAAACAAAGACAAATATTAAAACAATTTTTCTCCCCACTCTGCCAGATTTAGCTTCACTTCTTCCCTCCTGGCTTCTCCGCCCAGCCTCGGTGGTGCAGGGGATGTGGGCGGCTGTAGTCAGTCCTCAGGAGTTCCCCTCTCTTGCTCCTTTCTTTTCACGCTTTTCCCCGGTGCTGCGTGGGCTCTCCACGATCACAGCTCTCATCAGGAAATGTCCATCTGTCCCCTCTGGGGTCCTCTGAGGGCTGCAGGGGCGATACCTTCACTGCTGTGGAACACCTGCTTCTCCTTTCTCTGACCTTGCTGCTCCCTTGGTTTGTTCGCTCTGGTTTTTTATCCTCCTCCTCTGCAGCTCCTCCACTACCAGAACCCTTCCATCTCCGCCCAGCACGGAGGGTAATGCTGGTCAAAGTGACAAAGGAGGTACCAGAATCACCTCAGGAGACCGTGCTCACTGTGAAACAGTCTTTTTTCCTAAAGGTTCGGTGACTACTGCCCAGAACCTGTCTCACGAGCCACTGAGAAAAAATGGGAACAAATCCCACTGTATTTTACCCCGTAATTCTCTCATCAGCTAAGCACAATGAAATTCAGATAGATTCTTCTCTAAGAATTCCTACAAAAGCGCATGCCATGCTGATAAAAATTTAATTTCTGTGATCAGTTTTCACACATTATGGATAGAAAAGAAAAATATCCTGTGTTTCCGACTGAGAGCCATTTCTGAATTCCTCTCAACTGTTAGAGATATTTGTCTTCCCTCGAAAAGCACTGGTTTAAGCAAATACTCTCAGCAGCTAATCTAGTAGAGTGATGCTCCCTGCAGGAGACTTTGTCAGAGAACATAAGAGACTGAGGATCTGTTGGTCCCTAATCAAATACAATACTTTTCTACATTAATTTCATCTCTAGGAGATATCCAGAAATGTGATTTTTAACAGCCTTCCTGAAAAACACTAATACTATTTTGTCAAATGAAGTTATGCCTGAAGTTACCCCGTGACAAGTCCTTGCGTTCTCCATGGCTGCGTTCAGATGGCAGCGTGTCTCTGCTCAGTCTCCTCCACGAGTGCTTCACAAAACACACAAGATCTGTGTGCTGCCACTGCAGAAAGGGACTTTGCCTTTCAGGTTACAGGCCCATTTCTTCATGTGATGCTCTGGCATCCTGAAACGTCTTGACCTTCCACTAGTAAAACTGTTTGGTTTTTTTCTTTATTTTTGTTGACTGAATGATATTGTAATGGGTAAAACTGGCTCTTTGATTTCCAGACCAGGAGACTGAAAGTTCAGTAGGATGTGCCTTTGAGAAGAAAAGTAAAATTACTGCTTAGGTGATCAAACCTGATCTTGTGTTCAACAGTAGATGAGTGCTGGATCAGATTCTCACAGCAGGTTTAATGAAATGCTAGGTTGGTTTTCCAAATAAAGAGGAAGATGGTGTTCTTCCAAAAGAAAAAAGTGTTTATGGCTCTCAAGGAAGCTGCTTGCAGCGTTGGCTCTAACACACTCCTTCAAGCTGGTTTTTTTGAAGGCTCTTAACCGTAGCAACGCTCACATGGCACAGGTTTAGGATCTTGTAAGTGGTGCCTCCTTCATCCACCGTAATTCCTCAGCTGAGTTTTATTCCTGTGAATTCTGTTTGCTGCACTGGAATGTCTGCTGCTTTTACTGACTTAAAGTAGCACAATTTTCATGTGCTTTACCTTTAAAAGTTCAGCTTTGGGAATTCAGAAGAATGTACTAAACCTGCTCAGTTATTAGAAGATTCTTCCTCATCAGGTTTGCTTCCTCATGTAATCCTGTCATTAGCAGAGGTGTCACTGAGAGGGCTGGCCCGTCACTTCAAACTCAGATTGCTACTGCCTGCTGCTAGGGCTGGTGTTCTGAGTGGGAGCAGAGATTTGGGCACCGGAATTGACAGCGCCAAACATCTCAGCCTTCCAAATTAAATCATTATTTAAATACAGACACAAAATGGGAAGGGTCCTTTGTGGGATTTTTCACAATATCGTTCTAATATTTCCAACAGGTATTGTTAGGGATCCAAGCTCCACTGCGAAATTGCATAAACCTCTCAAGTTGGAGATTTTATTTTTTATATAAAAGGAAGGTTCGATGTGTTATCTTGGTGTCCAGACATAATGAAATGAGATGTATTTCTCCATGCCCCGTTTGCACACAGTATAAAAGGGGTCAATTGAATAGAGCATAACTTGCAGTCAACAGCTTCCCAACACACTCAAAGGAAAACGCATCCTCTCCTTTTTAATCAGACTCATGAATAGATAGGGATGGTTTCATATGCACCTTGGAGTCCCTTGCGCTGCGATTTGGCCCGTTTGCTGTGTTTTTTCCTGGAACATGGTACTGTGCAGGGTACCTATGCATATCACAGCCTCTGCCATCATTTTTAATAAGTAGCTTATCTCTGTGATGCAACTAAAAGCAATCCTGACTGTCTCCAGGGTTTGTTGTAATTAAATTTTATTGTTGTATTTGAAAATGTACATTTTTTTGAAAACTGGTGCAAGAAAAATGGAAAAGAGATTCTAGAAGGTGATAGTCTGATTTTTAGAAGGTTTTAACCCTTTGTGGTTTCCAGAGTCACCAGCTTATTTGTGCTTCCCAAGCAGCTGTTCCTGTGTGTCTCTGAAAATACAGCGGCCAGGGTACTTTATTAGCTGATGTCAAATAACTGTCCAAAGATTGTCATTTATACCTGCAGTCAGGTGCTGCGAGATCAGAGGTGCAGTAATTTGTGGCTCGTTAATGAGATTACAGAAGGTCTTTTCTGAAAGTCTTCCACTCCTGCTGCTGCGCCTTTCTTGTCCAAGTATTCACAGCTGTGAGGGAATAACCTCGATTCCGAGTGCTGCCACCGAAGTGCTGTGGGAAAGAGGCAGGGTTTGCCAGCCTCTGACTGGAACAACAGAGAAATGTCACTGTTTGGGGCAGAGAACTGACCAGTTCATCTGGATTGTTCTCTGGCATTCCACTGCCGTGCCCAGGCACCCCCGCCCCGATCACTGAAGGGTGCAGCAGCTCCTTCGCACTCACACTTGGTGCAGTCGGTGGAATTTCGTGCACTCTGCATTCCAGCTTTGCCTTGGCCACTGTGCTGGTCTCTGTTCTCTTCACAGCCCAGCTCATCAGGACTGCTAACCAAGTACACATCGCAGTTTTCCCCTTTTGTGTTTGATTCCTGCTTGGTTTTCTTGCCATGGGGTGCTGTGAACTGCTTGTAGAGATTCAGATGACAATTTTTTCTCCAAATCAAACTCTTTCCTCCAAACAATGCCATCTTTTCTGTCTGGCATTGCTGCTAATCTTTTTTTAGTTATTTACTTTACAATTTCTAGAGGGATTGGATGCGCTCAAGGCACCCCTTTAAGCAACACTTTATATCAAGGTTGCATTTATAAATACTTCATGAGGGGCTAATGAATGATTAATAGATGTTTTAATGTATGACCAATCAATTGCAGATTTTGCAATGTCCAACAGACAAGTAGGTTTCTTATAAGCATAGATTATAACCATATCTGACATCCTCTATTGATGGGCTTCTAAACGTCTATAACATACACACTACTCATATCTGTAACATGCTTAAAACATCTACTAATCACTGATTAATTTTTTATAACCTATTTTGAAGCAGAGCCTGTCTGTGGAGTGCATCCGTTACTGCTGCCTGGGACTCTCCATTTCTAAAGGATTGATAATTCACTCGGCGTCTGAGGACACAAAACTCCTACTAATTTCAGCTCAAACATAAAGCTTTTCTGAGTTAGCTCTTAGCATTTTCATCTCAGTCTAAGAAAAATGTCCCTAGACTGTTTTCTCCCCCAAACTTCTGCCTGCTCTACCCCGCTAATGTGTGTTTTGCAAGTTCTGCTGTAATGCAATGATTCTTAGGAGGCAAAGCCGGTCTAAAATGTATTTTCAGCCTCTTGAATTCAGTTTGATTGCTCTCAAGACAGCTGTCCTAGTGACGATGGTTCCCAACTGCTTTTTGCACTGTCATCCCTGTGTGCTCGGTTCAAAGTTTGTGCTTTCTCAGGAAAGGATAGAAAATAGAAACTTCACAGTAATCCAGTGGAAAAGCCATGTCCGAGATGGCTTTTGATTCTGGCAGAAGAGCAAACACACATTTCATATGTTTGGTGAGCACAAGAGCTGGTAGGAGTGTTCTTCTGTGGGATTTCCCTAGAGTGAGAGCCATGACCACGCTCTGTGCTTTCTATAGAGCAGTTAAGCAGAACTGGCTAAAGCAGTACCATGAAATTCCTGAAAATGTGCGAGTCCTGGAACTGTTCATTTACAGTGGAGAAGCAGTATGTTGCTTAGTATCATATTTTGCAAATGAATTTTGAATCTTTAGTTGATCTCTACTGGCCTTACTCACAAGGTTCAGTCTTCTGTTGGGATTTATCTAGATGTTGAGACCAATTATTTAGTGATAAAAATTAAAAGGAGTTGCAGATTTTTCTTGGCCTTGGGGTCATCACTAGAATAGTCTCTGTTCTGAATATCCCCAAGTGAACGTTCCACTCTCAGTCAAACCAAGTCCTGATCTGTCACTGATTGCCACTCACAGCAGTACAGGCTGCTACACCTGTGGCATTAGCACATCGAGCCTGAAGAAACACTTCAAGCAGAACTTGATTTAAAAGAAGAGAGAGCGTAAGGTTAAAAAGGAGAATTTTATTCCTCAGGATTAACATGGAATTTCCTCATTTTCAAAGCCCCAGAAGTAAGAACCCCTCAGAACTCAAGTTGTTGGAGCAGACACTTTTTTACACACATTAAAGAGAGTAAAAAACATTAAAATAACCTAAACATTACTGTGCAATCGCTTTTCTATTATCCAGTTAGCATTATATGTTTATTGTGGATGTTCCCTGTGCTATATGGACACAAACACACGTACCCGAACCAGGCCGAGGAGCCAAAAAGGAGAGCCAAATGAGAGAGCCAAAATGAGAGGCCAAAGAGAGAGGGCAAAAAAGGAGAGGGCAGAACCCTCTGACCTTTATTTCTATGTTCTTAGAAATCACTGTGGATTGGAGGTAGAAATTACCACATCTCAATCACACTGGTCAAAGGAAAAATCCATCACATGTCTCCGCCTCGGAGAATGGAATGAAAACAACATGGACAGTTAGCAAAACATGGATAGTTAGCAAAAACATGGACAGTTAGCAAAAACATGGATAGTTAGCAAAAACATGGATAGTTAGCAAAAACATGGATAGTTAGCAAAAACATGGATAGTTAGCAAAAACATGGATAGTTAGCAAAAACATGGATAGTTAGCAAAAACATGGATAGTTAGCAAAACTATGGATAGTTAGCAAAAACATGAATAGTTAGCAAAAACATGAATAGTTAGCAAAAACATGGACAGTTAGCAAAAGCATGGATAGCTAGCAAAAACATGAATAGTTAGCAAAAACCATGGATAGTTAGCAAAACCATGGATAGTTAGCAAAAACATGGACAGTTAGCAAAAACATGGATAGTTAGCAAAAACATGGATAGTTAGCAAAACCATGGCCATGTTTACAACAGCATGCGTGAGAAAGTACCACAGCAAAGAGAAACATTGAAAAACTGCAAAAGTCAGGACAACATTTATCATGGGTTTTATGATGATATTTCATTTCTTTTTTTCGCAGCTGGTTAATAACCCCCTAGCGAGTCAAGCAGCAGCGGCAGCAGCAGCAGCGGCCATGGGCTCGATAGCAAACTCGCAGGCCTTTGGAAATGCCCTCTCCAGTCTGCAGGGCGTCACGGGCCAGCTCGTCACCAATGCACAAGGACAGGTGAGTGGAAGATGAGGCCAACAGTGAATTCTGGTGGCAGCCTGATCTCGGCACTAAAATGAGTTCCGCTGCTGTGACAGCAATTTAAAAGCGCCCGTGCTGAAGGTAAATAAATATTGATTTGCCAGACAAGGCAAGGAATGGAAAGTCTGAGAAACAGGAGGAAGTTGGGCACTTTTGGAAAGTGTTTGCAAGCCGGGTTTGTTTTATTTTGGTTCAGCCCTTTAAAGATATCGCGGTAGTGCAAGGCTGTGGTGTTTTAAAAGTGCAGCAACCCTGTGATTCCTAACAAACCTACAGCTGTCTTCTTCCACCTGCATATGCCTAACAAAACCAGCCTTTACTGGAGTGGTGCTGGGCTGCACTTTTGTGAATTTGGATGGCATTTCTGTGTTACTTCATTTCATAAAAGGCATTCAGTGTTTTCAGAAAAGGAAAACAACTTCAATTGCAATGAAGTGTCGGGGATGGATTGATTTGGGTGGCTTACTCATCTGTTTATTAACTATGTTAAGCAATTTGCAATGAATATGCCAGCTTATAAATGCAAATTCGGGCGATTATTTTGGTTTAAAGAAGATTTTCCAAACAGGAACTTGAACATTATTTACGAGTTAGTGTGTCTAAGAGAGAGACTGTGCATTACCTACATTGTGGAACTGTTTATTTGTTCAAACGATTGCAGAAAGATACGCATCTGAATCCATACATATAAAAATAATCCCTTTGATACAGCATACTTGAGTGGCTTTCAGACTGTGACCACTGTCATTCTTTATTGCATTTACTGGGACTAAAATTAACACAATGGCTCGTTTCTCTGCAACAAATCTGTCAATATAACAGGTAACTGAGTAATGTGGATGTCATTATTCTAAATGCTACAAACTGGGCACACAGTGATATCCACGGTGTTTATGTGGATGGTAGGTCCTGAAATACTTTTATTGAAATGATGGAGCTTGAATGATATGTGAATCTAAAGTTTGGTTTCTACTGTTGCTGTTTAATAGTGAGGAGGAAAAAAGGGAAAAGCAGCTTTTCTCCTGGTAATTTTTTGTTAGTTAATTGGAACAAGGGTGAGGTTTTTTTATTTTGGCCCACTAGAAAATAAAAGTCAACGCTTTATAGGACCCCCCTGTTTTTTTTTAAACAGGACACATAAACAAAGCTGCTTCCTGAGCTCCACTCTCACCATCCAAGTCCCAGGAAAAAAACTGCTGACCTTGTTATATTTACTGGGTGGGTGCAGAATTGTTCCATCACTACCCCGAGGGTTGAACGATGGAGCTTGTCAAAGTGAGGCCTTATCTAATGAATCATCTTATCGCAGGTGCACACCACACATATTAAAGGAGGATTGTATGAACAATGTGCCCTCTACAATAACCTTTCAATGTCTACTTTAACCCTTGTTTCAATCCCTTTTCATCAAAGGATCATTTTATGCAGCCAGCCTTAAATGGAGGCTCTCAAAAGCCTATTAAGATTTCTGGAGGGATGGGGTATTGGTTTGGAAGAAAAGTTGGTTATAATACCTATAACTCACAGTCAGATCAGCTCCAGCCCAGAAGGCTGCTTGTTTCCATCTCCTCCCTGCTCCAGAAACGGTTCAGAGTTGTAGCCACTCACGTGAGGCATTGACACCGAAGATGTTCATCGTAGGAGCTGAAGTTATAAATGCAGACTAATTTTTTCATAGTTTTCCCTTTATGTGTTCTCCATAGCAAACATAATCTGTGTGTGCCCCTTCATTGTATCCTTAAAACAAATACTGCTGTGAGGATATCGCTGAATGAGAGCTTCCCTCAGGCTGAGCCGTGTTTATTCCAGACATAACGTGAAGTCCAATAATTCCACAGGTTGCAGAGAAAGAGAGAAGAAAGGAAGAATCTTCCCAGTTGTTGGATAAAATTACAGCATCTAGGTGTCCGCCCAGCTCTTTTAAATATGGGTTGTCTTTTTATCACT
This sequence comes from Pomatostomus ruficeps, assembly GCA_013400735.1. Lineage (NCBI taxonomy): Eukaryota > Metazoa > Chordata > Aves > Passeriformes > Timaliidae > Pomatostomus > Pomatostomus ruficeps. The sequence continues at coordinate 24,357 of VYZT01035409.1, forward strand.
TGTTTTTGCAAATGCTCCTTGGTTTACAATCAGTTCTGCAATATCAATACAGATAAATATTGATAGTAGGTGTGTAATAGAACATAGAGTTTTATAATATTCAGCATGAACTCAGATTACTTAGAGCCCACTTCTCAGGCTAACTGTCTTAAAACAGGACTATTCGGTATCATTTAATACATTCCAGAAATTAAATTACATTCCCTTCAAATTAAGAGAATTATAGCAGCTGACCAAGAACTAAAAGATGTTCCTTCAAAATTGGGAGTCTAAACAAATACTGATTTGAAACTCTCAATTTCTGAATAATCTGCTTGGAGTCACTACAGAGCCGGATTTGCACCATTCATTGAGAATCTGCCCTTTGAAAATTGCCCGTTTCAAGGAACCGCAGGCACGATAGCCAGAACCCACTCCTGGAAATGTAAAGCTGGATGAGTTGCTAGAATGTTTGTCTGTGCAATCTTTGTGATTACTCGCTGTTTCTGTTGCAGAAATTCAGGGCTTGTAAATGTCCATCTGTCTGGCTAAATATCCGGTGATCAGTAATCCCTGGAGACATTCAGCTGTAGGTCAGACCCAAGATCCTACAGCAAATTTAAGGAAATGATCCTTTAAATGACATATGGCATGGCCTGAATTCCCAATGGTCTAGGAGTTCTTACAATTACAGTAACAAAATCATATGGATTAACAATAATGTATATAACGTATTTATTATTTAATTAGGGTATTCACAGTTATGGCATGTTAATTTATTTTCTTCTTTTCCTTTGGAGGGCAGTATGAACTGTAACACCAGAGCTTCCCAACACCAGGCTAAGAGATCTAATCCATTGAGATAATGTGATTAGATCACCTGATTAATTCGATACAGCACAGGTAGAGGACTCTAAATCAAATTTTCATTTTCGGAGGCGTATTATAAAGAGCTATTGGCCCGTGTAACACTGCTTGCGTTCTGTTTGCCCTCAGCACTTTCCGGGAAGTGTTTGCAGCACTGGGCTCTCATAGCTGGAATGTAAAGGCCGGGGCAGCAGCTTTGCCGGGTTGCACCCTGTCAGTAGATCTCAAAGAGAAACTGTCTCCCGCTACTCAGCTTCCGCCCGTCCCTACAGCGGGGTCCCGGTGCCACTGCTGCCCTTGGATTCTCCAGAGCTTTAGGAACATCCTTTTTTAATGCTGGTTTTGCAAATGAAAGAAAAAAGTCCGGAGTTTTGTGTTGGTTTTACTGTGTTTAATACAAAATGTGCGCCTTGGCCAGTTTCGTAATATTTATAAGCAAATGAGCCAGAGAGATATGAAAGCAAGGCTGATGAATGCGGTTTCTTAATGATCATCAGTTGCATTCGTGTATGTCTCTGTACTTCAGCAGGATCACACACATTTTAACTGTGGGTACTGAGTAAGTTTAGTTGCTCTTTTGGAAGGATGGGAGTTGTCTAACAGGACAAAAATGCTGCTTAATTCAGGAGTTGCAAAGTAACATTTTACCATAATAAGAAGAGTAGCACGATAAGGGTTGGCATAATGAACTGTTTTATGGATAAAGAGGGCAAAAGTCTATTTCCTGGTAGATTAAAAGGAAAAGATAAGTATGTATGGTGTATTTGTTTTGTCCACACTTTAATTGAACCGTGAATTAATTGGGATTGCTTCGCTGTAATCTGAGGATGCCCCTGCAGGAACTCGGGCTTCACTGTGCCCATGCCTCGCTCTTTAGATATGAAACCCTTCTGTATAAGGAAAACCTTAAGCACAGCTCCTCCCCCTGGTATTTAACAAAAAAATAACTAATTTCTGAGTGTTGTAGTCCACAAGTAGCTGGGGAAAGTAAACAGAGAGAGAGGCACTGTTGATGCAATTAGATAATAGGGGCACTTTGGTTCTCATTATTCTGATGAGAGGGTTCACGTTTGCTCCTTGAGCTCCTTGATGGTAAACGGTGCTAATGAGGCCTGATGGATTCCCCGCTCCTAACAAGGCTCTCGGCAGCCGGGTGATTACAATGGAGATAGATTTGATGGGATGCGCTCCCTTTTGTGGTGTCTCAGCTGCTGACACTCTGCGACATAATCAGGTCACAGAGCCGGTCACAGCCATCAGCAAAAGCCAGAGCTCTATTCCTCATTATTAAAGTGCATTATTCAGTTCTGGGCCTTCACAATACTGCCAAGGGCTTTTTTTTCCTTCTCCTTTTTTTGTTAAGCATCAGTTCTCAAATACAAGAGTTAATAAAATCATCAGCTAAAGAACTAGTAAATTAAAGAAATGGAAATAAAGTGCTCCCTTTCAAATTCATTGAAGGATCACAATTAAATAAGCAGGGAATTTCTCATCACCACACTCTGTACAGTACAATGTAATATGTCATGTGCAATAAGGACAGGGACAGGATTTTAAAAAATAACACTGTCCTCATTGTGGACTGGCTTGGAAAGTGCTAAAGCCTCTTCTGTGGTGAAGGGAATTTCTGTCCTCCCAACCAGAACACGTGTACGTGTAGGTACTGTTATTGTCACTGTTTTCTGTAAGCACTTTTGTCTGAAGTGAGAACAGTGATTTGCAGACGAAGTTTATGATTCTAGGCAGAGCAGCTGTCTTAGTTCAAGTGCCAAGGCCACAATGTGGGAAATACAGAACAGGCCACAGCACTGGGAGCTCTTTGTTCCCATGGGCAAGGCCGTTACCTGCTTTGGAGAGGGAGGGAATTATGAAACAGGATGGACAAAGGTGTTTGGAGCATTTTCTTTCTGTTCTGGTGATGTTCAGCTGGGGCTATCCCCATTCCTTAAGAAAACACTATTTTAAAACCTAAGGCAGATTTTAATGCAGTTTAGTTAAACAGGTGAGAAAAAAAATAGTGCAAAGCCTGAATTTATTATTTAGTTAGTTAATTAGCTAATTATTAACTTTTTGTTTCAGTTTCGTTTCAGCTAAACAGAAATAAGATATTCTAATATTGAAATGTGTGCCTTCACAGGGATTTAAACCATTTCTGTTAAACCCCTGTAATATGTGTTAAGTGACAATAGTATATTTTTGTGCATAGATAAAACCAAAGTGACTAATGTATGGATTTTGGTTTGGGTTTTTATTTGGTTGGTTGGTTTGGTTTGGTTTGGTTTGTTTTTTGTGGGGTTTTTGGTTTGGTTTGGTTTTGCCTGTCTGTTTGGGGTTGGGTTTTTTTTCGTTTTGGTGGGAGGGGTTGGCTGTTGGCCTTGGTCAGCTCCACAATTTTTCCTCCTTTTTTCTCTGGTGGAGTAGGCTGTGATGAGCAAATGAGTGTGCGCACACAGAGTTGTTTATAAGTTTTTCAATTCTCCAGAACCCCAGATGTAAGGACTTTTCGATATGCACAGGTCCAAGTTCAGAGTTAGAACTGTGGAATCAGCAGGCATCTCCAAGAAATGTGTGGCGGCTGCTGTGTGACCTGGTTCTCTTTTCAACACCAGCCAAGAACATTGGGAACACAAGTTGTGGCTGCCCATACACTTGGTTTGTTGGGGGATTGTTGTTGTTCGGGATATTTTAGTTCTTCCAGAAGTTCTAGGAGATTCAAAGTCCTTCTGAACCTGTGTAATTCGTACTGTTCTTCAGTATGTCCTTTAGCCTTATTTCTTAACTTCCTTCCTTGTTATCATTTCTACATCTGTTTCAGCTGTGCAGCTTTAATACTTTAATATTTTAGCCCTCACAACATCTAAGTGCTCACAAAATTCTTCGCAATAATTGTGTAAGTAGTGACTGCTAACGACATCTTCCTAGGGCTGAGACCTACAGGAGTCTGAGCTGGAGGTATCAGACTGGCACATATTGAGGGTATTTCATGAGAAGCCTGAGAAATTAAAAGAGGCACGTTTTGAGGGAGAGGCTGGAGGGAGGGATTGTAGCAGTCTGATAATACCAGTGTTTAACAGCATTCCTGGGAAAACCCTTTACCAGGAGAATCTCTCTTGGCAGACCTTCACAGTAATACACTGAATTTCTGCTGGGTGGAGTCTGACTATGTTCGCTCTCAAAGTTTCCCTGTGGTTTTGCCATTTGCAGGAAGAAAAAGACGCATATTCTGAGAAAAGGTCCGTTGTAAGGGAAGATTTCTTTCTTCTTTGGTTTCCCGCCCCACAGCCATACACGGAGGAGGGTGTTTGTTTAATTACCTCCCATGTGAATTTGAATCAAAAGACAAATAATTCTTTTAACATCTTTTTGCTGACTGTGTCTTTATTTTGCTGTACAATTTATCCAATATCGGTTGTATCCACAGTGGCATAAATGTAAAAAAGCAGGGACCAAGCTCTCAGGTCATGCAAATTGGTAGTTTCATGAAGTGGAAATGGACTGAGGCAAAATGAGTCTAACTTAAACCAAGAGCTGACTAGCCTCTTTTGTCTATTTTCGGCAGTGATCTCTGAAAAAGTGAAAGCATAATTGTGTAATGAAGCTGCTATCAGGCTTGGAAATGATCCACAGCTATCCAGAAAAGCCACTGAATTTTTTTTTATCTAACTTGCAACAAATCTTACTTTTGGTACCAAACTTCACGCTTCAGATTGTAGCCTCTTGCCTGGGTTTCTGCCTAAGGCACTGTGTCTTGGACACAGATCTTTTCAGAGGTGCCCGAGTTTTATTTTCAAAAGCAACTTTCCTACCTGCAAAGCGAGAGTTTCCCTCTCGCAGTTGCGAGTGTGAGTGCTGGGAGGCACGTCTGTGCGCTGTAACAGAGCATTGCAAGCAAATTGCCAGAGACAGTTCATTTATACACTCAGTGCTCCGCTAGCGCAGATTGCAGCAGCCAAAACTCTCGGTAGGATGTTGTTAGGGCTGAACTAATTAATTCTGCTTCTCAACAAGGTGGCACAGGTTCATTAGTTATTAGCTCTGGGGTCTTGCTAACACACTGGATTATGTGCAGTAAATATCCTTTGAAGAGAGCCTTAAAAGCCTCAAGCATTTAGGCACTTTTGAAAATGTTACTGTTCCACATTAATTTTTTCAAGTCAGGAGTACCGGACATGCCTGTCCTTTTGTCATTGCCTCCTTAATTACACTTGCACGGAGGAGAAAACCAAACTTGCTAGTGGTTCAACCTTAATGCCATTTTCCTGAAAGCCAACCACGACAAAAAGAAGAACCTACCACTCCTATAATCCGTTCATCTCAGCATCACGAGGTGGTTATAAGCATGAAAAATTCTCCTTGTTATCACCGGTGACATACATCACAGTCAATGAAATCTTTCTGCTCTGCAGAGGTTCTTACCCTGCTCTCCGTATCATCTTATCGCCTTCCAGTAAAACATTAAGAAACAGGACCAGTGATAGTCACAAATTGGTCTTTCTCTCAGCACAAACTTGTAGAAGAGCACATTGCGCTTTTGATAAGGGCATTTGGCTTTGTCTGTCTCTGTTAGGAATTCTTTTGTTTGACTTTCAAAGTTTTGGGTTTGTTTGGATTTTAAAATCTTTATGATGGGGTTTCTTAGAGCTGCGTGTTGCTTATATTTGCATCAGAGAAAGGCAGACGACAGAAATGTATTTGCTTCTGCAGCAGAGTGTGAGGAAGCCGAAGATGATAAACCCAGGAATGTTCCTCTGTTGCTGCTGGAATCCATTCCAAGTCCTTGACCTTCCCCTTAAAGCAAACTTTGCTGTGCAGGGAGAAGGTTTGGCTGTTGTTATCCTGGCAGACTGAATTTGGTAATTACAGATTTCATCTGGGAGCTTTAGCTGGCCATTTAGATTCCTGGGAAGCAGAGCACAGAAGAACGTGAAGGCAAAGACTGAAATTTTCCTAAGTGCACTGAAAATTCTCTGAGATGCCATAAGCAAAGCAGTGGACAGAGCTGATGCATGCAGGGGGCACCAAGGAAAGGGCTCTCTGTGTCACTGATGTTTCCAAACAGTGGGAGTGTCGTGCTCGGGAATATTGCATCACTTCAGGTGCTGACAAAGCTGAAAAAAATTTGAGGCCACATCATTGTCCAAACAGAGATGATGGAAATCCTGCTGCGTGAGACTCGCATCAGAGTGGAATCTCAGACTATTCTTAATTTTGGACTTCTTATGAGGGAGTGCTGTGCAGGGTGGATTATAGAGAGACTGTAGGAAAACAGAGGCAAGAGTGGACCAAACCTGAGAATCTGAGTTACCTTTCTAAATGTGCCTCATCATTTCTGAAAATCTCAGATCATAGTTCTTTGTGTAACGTGGTGCTTAGTTTTATTTAGATTTTATCTAATTTACCTTGTACATAGTATATGCTTTATCCTGGTGTCAGAATTTTACAATCTGCTCAATTGGTGTTGATAATCAGAATAAACAAAACCAAAAGTGCTTGTGTGGGCAAAGGGGAAGAGAAGCCAGATCGCTCTGTTAGAAGTGCTATTTAATGTAAAATGTTAAATATTTTTGGTCCTTGATTCACTGATGGAGCACTTCTGCTGTTTTGATGAGGTTTAGAATTTCTTAACAAGTCTTCATGCATAAGTGAAGGCCGTTGTCTCACTTACTGAGCTGCAGTTGTGACATTTGTGTGTGCATGTCCCAGAGACACAGCTGGGGAAAGGTTCGGTGCTCCCGCGTTTGCAGGGCAATCAGCATTTGTTTGGAATCTGAAAGGAGTCCAGATATTTTACCAATACCTTCTGAGGAATTTGAAAATGAAGGAATTTGTCTTCCCCGAGCAGTGTTCACATGATGAGGACAAAATTTCGGGAACACTTGGGTGACTCGTTTGGTAATAAGCCAAGCACCTCAATATATCCATGCAGCATTCACAGGAATAACCAGCCAGCTGCAGACCCAGAGCTCCTGCTCGCACATCCACGAGGCTCCAAACAGCACCCCGAACTGGAACTGTCCTGGAAGGGGAAGGATTCTCTGATTTAAATCTAGAGGATTTCAAAGAATTGTGTTGTGTCTTCTCCCGTGTGTTGATCTGTGAACGGCGACAGCGAAAGTTCAAGCAGAAAAAAGATCCCAGTCCTAACCATGCATGGACACTCCGTCTATTTTTCCAAAAGTGTATCTCAGTTTGCCATTTCCTTTCAGATGCTGACAGTGGCAGACTTCAGTGTGTATGTATGCAAACGACCCAGATATCAAAAGGGAAAAAAGGACTTTGAAATATCTATGCCAATGTATTAAATATATATGATTTTAAAAGTACCTATTTCACTTAGACTTCCTTCTTTGCACATTAATTAAATATTATCTCTAGGATAAGTATCTCTCATAGAAGATTAATGTATTATTGTCACATAATAATGGAAGAGAATGGCAGAATCTCTCTCCTTAAGCACAAAGAATTTATTAATATAAAGAAAACACTCATAGCCCTTGAGCAATTCTGTTTCTGCTTCACAGAGAACCTTTCCTAGACTCCCCTCGTGTCTAGCTTCATGCTAGAGATTCAAGGAAGCAATATATATATATCCTGCCAGTTTAAAAATCAATCCTCTTTTCAGGGGATAATTTAATATCAAGACATGATGTACCCAATATCCAAATATACATTCATTTTCATGTTTGACGCATCAAATGCTCTGACATAGCCAAGTTTCAAAATAAATGGTTTGTTTTAGAGGTTGGATATGTCATATTAGCATTCACCCAGCAGATAGAGGAATAGATCAGAGAGTGATCAGGACATCAGGAAGACAGTTTAGAGAGAGATGAGAGAGGCCAGGTACACCTTGTAACGGTAAAAAAGCTAGCTAGCTAGCAAGAAAGAAACTCTATAAATAGGTCACTGCAGCCCAACTGAAGAAAAAGTTTAATTTTAACTTGTTAGTCATCATCTCCAGAGGCCTAATCCACTCCCTCCTTTGATAGCTGTTCATTTAGCCGAGATACGTCTTATTTGATAGCACAAATAGACAGCCTCAAAGGAAAAACACGATACCAGACTCAGGCAGTGTACGAGCTTTAAGGGGGAATTGGCACAACTTGCCAGGTTAAATTTCCCCTCTTCTTTCCTTCTCAATTCTCCTTATTAGCCTTCATTTGTTCTCATTTGTTCTGGTTTTGCTCTTTTGGTTTCTTCCGTAAGTGGAAGAACAAACCCACATGGAAACAAGAGGGTGGACGAGTGTCTGGTGCCAGTGTCAGCGGCACAGCCTCAGCCAACCCAAGGTACTCGACTCTCTGGTTTCTATCCTGCTTCCCCTGTCTCCACCGTTTTCTCTTCCTGACAAGAGTTCTTTGTCTCACTCCGTATCTGGGGTTCAGGTAGTTAAGCACAGGTCTTTACTCCCATCTCACACACGGCACAGGATTTCTTTAGGCATCTCATGGCCAATCGAGAAAAATGTTCTTCCCTCTGTGTCTTATTGCCATTTTCTGACAAAATCCTAAAATATTTCAAATAGAGCTGGTGTCTACATCCTTTTCAGCTGAATTGCTTCCCGCTTGTGTGAACACGTGCATGTGTGTGCGTATGGCCATACCCAGGTGAACACGGGCTCACCTGGAAACTCGTGCTCATCTCAGAAGAGATACCAGTACCCACAGGGAAATGAAATTATAAATATTATCATTACCTCTTTAGTCATTTCTTTCTATCTCTGGGGTCAGTTGAATCTTTATTCTGGTAACAAATGAAAATCAACTGAACCTTCTCACCTTGGCATGGCAGGTGATGTGCCACTCTGTTTCAGCTCAGGTCTGTCTCAAATGTCATTTTAAATGTGTGTAATCATGACTGTACACAGGCCATACCTGTCTGAATTCTATTAATTTAATCCCCATGTTAATATATCAGGAATAAAATTAGACCTGTATTTTTCTAGGGATTCGATTTCCCACAAAAAATAGAAGTACTCTTGAACGACTGCAAAGTTGAAAGCTATTGGATATCAACGCTCTGCCCTTTCCCTGGGAGCAGGTACTGTGCAGACTGGTGCTGCTGATAGCTCTGCACAAGAGATCAGAGGCACGGAATTAGAAGTTCAAGAAAATCGAGGTTTGGCAGTAAAATTGCGGGGAAAATATTTCCCAACATGTGCCCCCAGGATGGTGTGTTTCCTGACACGTCTGTCACGGTGATGCACACTGCCCACACAGACCCCTCCAAAGTGCGGCGAGGAGGCTTCCATTTTTAGGTGTTTAAATCACATCTTCTGGGATCCGCACTGTAGATCTCTGAAATTTAATTGTACAGATCCTAATGCCCGGGTTTTGTATTTACAGTCTCTCACAATTATTATTATTATTAGCAACTGCAGTGCACCGCTCTGTTTGAATCGATGTGCTGCTCTCCTGGACAGTCTGTTTATTCTCAGGAGGATGTCTCCCGTTCCTCTCATGCACCAGAATGTCCCACCCACTGTTCAGGTCCAGGCACCTGCAGGAGACAGTCACCTGTCTTTGATGTCATGAATTTGGAAATAGTTGCTGTTGATATTGATTGTTGAAAGATACTCCTTTAGTGAAGGCAGAAAGTTTAAGAACCAACGCACGCAGGGGTTTTCACCTCTGAATAAGATTAGCGTGTAATTTATGTTAGCAAGGAGCACCACGTTCTTCTCTACCACAGCTGAGAATTTTTGCCACAACAGCCAAGACAAAAACCTGCCTGGAGACTGAGATTAAATATTTAATAACTGCTTGGAAAAAATAAGATTTTGAATTTAAATTTTTGTTCATGAAGGTCCAAAGAGAACAAAACTACCGATCCTCAGGTCACCAGATCCAGAAAGGCAGAGGAAGCCCTGATTCTGGAGTCTAAGAGCTGGTTGAATACATTCTGAAATTGCAATCACAAACGATGTTTTTATGATAGCATAAAGGGAATGTTGGAAGTGAGTACAGAACAAAATCTTGACAGGATTTTCACCAGCTTCTCACGGTAATTATTTAAAATCTTTATATTCGACTACTGACCTAAAAATGCTGTTAGTAACATAGAGGAGCGTTTGTCTGCTCAGAGAGGTTCATGTTTCTGTATCTGCAGTGAGGGATACTCAGAGTGGAAGTTCTTAACCAGCAGTGTACCACACCCTGTACGCTGAGAACAAAACATCACAAGTGAATATACTGCAACAAAATACTGCTTTCCTGAATACAAATAAAAACATAGATGTTAAATATTACTGAGCCAAGCTCAAATCCTCCTAACCTGATCCACCCGTGGGAAGGGCCCCTCCTAAGGAGCACTTACCGAGGCAAGTTGTACCCCTGGCTCCCTCTTGCCTTTTATTTCTCCTTAAAATCACATGCAGTGAGAAGAGGGAGCCAACATGAATGATGCATTCCTGATTCACTAAATCACCGCGCTCTCCGGCAGCAGCACAAACGTAGAAATGTTTAAATAGGCCTCACACCACCCAACAAATGATGCAAAAGGAGACCTCAAAAACACAGAGTGAGGGGAGATAAATGAGCACCGTGTCAAGAAAGCAATTTCTCACTGAGTTTGCACAGAATGGAAATTTCACTTCCAAGAGATGGTTAGGGAATCTTTCTAATAAATCTTCAGTCCGCAGGCATTGCGGTGTCCTTTTTTTAAACTTAGTTTTTAAGAGCTGTGTAAGTTATACCCTCCCCCGTGAAATGTGTCAAGATATCACCAGTCAAGTTGAGGGGATTTAAGTGAATCATCTCTATCTCTGTGTTTATATTTGTAATAGACAAGGATGGTCAAACAGATTTCATTTTGTGCATGTGCTGAACATCTTTTCAACCAGTGAGGTCTTCTCAAAGCCTTGTCTTATTTTAATAGGAACTCACAAAACAAAAAATAAAGAAAAGTTGAGTCTCCTTCCCAGAAAAAGTCTCTGTGCTTTTATTTTAATATGTAGGGTTTGTAAAAAATTATTTTACCCTCCTCTTATGTACAGCTGAGATTGAGATGGTCAGTAAAAAGGCAGCTTGTTTTCCCAATGACCTAGAGACTGCAGGTCAGTATTGAAGAGACTTCTCAGCAGAGTCCTGCCTCTCCAGGCTCCGACTTTGAATTCCTCTTGCCTAATTTTAACCACATGAAAGGCAACTTAGGCTGCACCCAATTTCAGCTGGCTGGTTAGTGTTTTCTGTCATCCCTGAAACAAACAGTCACTCGGGAAATGAAGCGCAGGACTGATCTAAGGCTTCAGGCTTTGATGAGCAGTCTCGCAGAGATTCTTCGCTCTCTGCACTGAAGAGAGAGAGTCCTGAATGACAGCGTACAACGGGATTGCCAATGCTAGGTGTCTAACACTAAACTACATCAATCCCATGCTTGCAGTACCACAGAGGAGTTACTTTTAATGATACCTGAGTCCTTTGGGTAATATTGTCCTTCAGCTCACCGTGGCAGTCCCAGGAGTTTTAGTTTGGATCCTGGTGGCACCTGAGGATGGACACACAGAACTCATTTTTTGGATGAGTCTAGAGACTTTTTTTTTCTTTTTGAAATTTGTGCTCCTGTTTTGCTTGCTTGCTTCTTTGTGTTTCCCACATAAATACAGAGCAAGGTAATGGTGTCTGTCTGAATTATTTAAAGTGTACTTAACTTTACTGATACTTCGACGGAGCGATGGTTTGCAATGGGAAGGGGAGGGTCTTCCTCTGGAGGGTCTTTTTTTTCAAGTAAGATTAAGTATTCCATCCGCAGGATGATGTTATTTAAAAATTAGTTGTGCATAAATTGAGAATAAATCTCTGAGGTTCACCTGGTTTGAAAAACCCTTTGAGCCTGTAGAAGGGGGGAAGATGTCTCTCCTTTGGACAGATTGCTTTTTACATTTCTTCGGCCATTTGCCCTGTGTTTTGGTTAGAACAGAAAAGGGATACACTAAATCTTCAGGCCACAGACCAACATAAATATATTTCCAGCACAGGTCCAACCATCAGATGTCACAAATGTCGTGGAAAAGTCTTATCATGTGCGAATTTCTGTCCTAAAAAGTAATCTAAACTACACCACCGTAATTATTGCCAGCTTTACCAAATATTTGTTTTTACTTCTGGATATTATGCATGCTTAGAAGGGGAGGCGTATCTTCTAATTTGATTTCAAACGTTCTGCATGTGTTTAGAAATGCAGCTTGAATGTTGTTCACGGGATTCTCCTGAATGCAAGGAAACCCCATAAGGAACAAGTGTCCTTTCCAGCCAGGGCCTGACCCACCGCAGCTCCGCATCTCCCGCAGGTTTCACCGGTCCCATGGGATGGAATTTCTCACTCCAGTGTCATTTCAACCGCAGCTCAGAGAAGGAAGTTGCCATCTCCACTTTCCACCTCCCCGCCCGTTGTTTTGCAGGACAGCCGTAGCACCTTGGCAATTAACTCTCTTAATTGGTTTCTATTTCTTCTTTCTTCGGCCTTGCCTGCTGCACAGCGCTGTTCATTCAAAGCTTTGGGTTTATATGAACTTTCCATCAGAATCATCCTCTTGCAAGGGAAGATGTGTGATAAGGAGTTTCAATACTTGTGCTTTTTTCCCCTTTGTTATCTCCTGTGGCTCACAGGAGAACCTGAATCATCGTGAAATTGCATCCTAAGTTTGTGTTTTGTATGGTGAACTTCTTTAAAAAAAGACAAAAAAAGACCAGACAACTCTCTGCCTGACTCTGTACCTTGAAAAAAGTAAAGAAAACAAACAAAAAAACCCCCAACAACCTGAAAACCATTGTTATTATGGATAAGAACAAACTGTTCATCTCTCAAAAAAAAAGGTGGTGCAACTTCTTAGGTATAAACTCATCAACATAATTCTAAAGCATTATGGTCTTTGTTGTGAGAAATGAGAAATCCTGTGGTCTCCCCCTAAAGAACATTAAAAAAACATTACTGACAGGAAATTGAAAAAGTAATATATGTCTGAATGAATATGACAACTTTTTTCTGATAGAGCAGATAGATAAATGTCACATACAAGTTTCAAAATACATTTAATTTTGCCACCACAATGGATATTCTCTTCATAAAATATATATGAATAAGGTTTGAATCATAAAACTTGACTGTGATAAACAAATGCATATTTGATAACTTTCTTCTTTTCTTTTTTTTTTTCTTTTTTTGAGATGCTAATTCCTTTTTTGAGGTTATTTGTTGTTTACACATCTTTACCTTTTCATTTCTGAGTGAAGCAGCCTGGGTGACGAATACTGTGCACATTTAGCCTGGATAACCTTTCGTTTTAATCTGAGAAATGGATTTCGGGTTTGGGGTTTTTTGTTTGGTTTGGGGGGCGGAATGGGATTTGCTTGTTTGGGTTTGGTTTGGCTTGGTTTGGTTTGGCTTGGTTTGGTTTGGCTTGGTTTGGTTTGGTTTTGGTTGGTTTGGTTTGGTTTGGTTTGGTTTGGTTTGGTTTGGTTTGGCTTGGCTTGGTTT
>VYZT01035411.1:273-22727 GCA_013400735.1 Pomatostomus ruficeps
TAAAGACCCTGCAGAACAAGGTAGATCATATTATGCAGTTTTATGGGTGTAGTATAATATAGATGAAGATAGTTTGCACAGTTAGTCTCTTTCTTGACTCCAGCAACAGACTTTTCCCAACTGATCTCGGCCTAATGCATTGATATGTATACCAGAAATTCAGATAGTGACTTAAAATAGATTTTTGAATATTTTTCCATAACAGTTTAAAATTAGGATAGAAAAAATAGATTAAACTCTCTTGGCATATTATCTAAACCCCCTGATTTGTCTAACCTGTCATTTTCCATTTTTTCATTAATTTCCACTATATATTTTAAATACATTCCTATAAGAATTTAAACTTTATCATTCATTTTCCTAAAACAGTTATTCAGTCACATTTGTTTTACCTATCCTTCCCAAATAAAATGTGTTGACTTCTCAGCAATTTTAAACCAAAGAGTTGTTCTCTTTTATGATTAAAATTCATCACTGAAGTATTTTAAAGTCATTTTCAATTAAGTCATATTTATCTTACAACTCTCACTTTGAAGAAAAATTTTTAAATTGCATGTGATTAATAGATATTCCAATTGTTACCAATACTGCATCATAGAATAAGAATTGGGATATATTTTGTGCTTTCTTAAACATATAATGGCTGTCCTTTTTTCCTATGATGAAATTTGACCAAGGAGATTATATGTTGCAGTATCATATCATAACAGTAGGGAGAAATTCTCCCTGGATATGACCCAAGACGCAAAAACCTACCAGTGGTTTTATATATAAGTTCCTTTCATACAGGGAAAAAAAATTGCACACAAATAAGCAAAATTCAGAATATCATTTCCCCATGTAACTTTAATTTTAATTTGTTTGCTTGTGAGATGCTTTATGCTGAATGAGTGTAGGTTCTTTTGGAAAGGTGTATGGTACTTTGTGTTTTGTTATTCAAAATTCCAAGTTATTCCCATAAAGACCTTTTTTCCTTTTCTTTACTCTGAATTGTGATCTTAAAAAGTTGAAATAATAATAATAAATCATCATAATAAATTGTGTTAAATAATTTTTAAAATAAAATTTTAAAGTTTTTCTTGTGCTTTAAGTTTGCTAGCTTTTCTTTTTTCTTGAGGTGAAAAGTCATTGAAGAGTCCCCTCAATGACATTGCCAAAATTTGAACTCTCAGCCTCTAAGAAGCTATCTCTTGGTCTGTATCCCAAATACATAGAGAAAATGAATAAAAAGACAATATTCCCATATTTTTGGACTACTAGATGCCATTGTCTCTCTTAGGACATGGTCTGTCATTACCCTGCAGAAGAAAATAATTAAGTGAGTCTTCCATTTTATGTGCCACTTGGGTCTCTGGTGAAACATCTGTGGCTGGAGTACTAGTTCTGTTCTTTCATCACTCTTTATAGCTGGTATTTTAGGGTGGTGTGAGTGTGTCCACTGTCCACGCTTCAGCAGCAATATACGCCTGTGTTTATATTGTTTGCATTGTCACCCTTCCAAAGTTTCCCCAAAGAGCAAAAGTCAAATTTGTAAAACAGTGCCAGTTTGTACCTTGGGTAAAAAGGGAATGGAATTTTGTAGGCCAGTTAAAGTAACTGTTTTGCAATACCATTCTCTCAGCTGAATCTCAGAGACTGATACAAGCAATACTACTGTGCAGTTCCTTGTAAACACAGAAGAGTATTTCAACTGGAAAGGATCAGGAAACCAAAATGTAAGGATTTCAACATACTCTGACTGGGACATTCAAAACAACTTTTCTAAACTATTTTGCAATTATTTATATGCTATAAAAACATGGCTTCATTGTATTTAGAACGGTTATAGAATTAAATCTATTATCTCATTGCTACATGTCCTTAAGTACTTGCATATTCAAAATTTTTTCAGGTCACCTTATAGAAAATAAAAACAGAAAGCAAGTTTTGTATTTTAAACTGTGTCACTGGATTGGATAAGATACAGAAGAACACACACTTGAAAAGTGAGCTAACAGTCTTATTGTCTGGACAGTTCCAATGACTAAGGAAATACCACTTTTTTATACAATATATCATTTGCAGATTACAGAAATAATCCTGTCATGCTTAACTGCAGTTATTAATCTGCCAGAGACAGTAATTTGAATATCAACAACCTGGAAATGTTCAGTCCGTTGTTGAACTTGGTGCACCAGTTTACCGCCAAATTTTAGACAAACATCCTGTAAATTAATAGTGCCTTAAGCTG
This sequence comes from Pomatostomus ruficeps, assembly GCA_013400735.1. Classification (NCBI taxonomy): domain Eukaryota; kingdom Metazoa; phylum Chordata; class Aves; order Passeriformes; family Timaliidae; genus Pomatostomus; species Pomatostomus ruficeps. The sequence continues at coordinate 2,504 of VYZT01035411.1, forward strand.
AAAGTCAGAGTATGGAGTTGAGAGCATGGAAAACTGAAATTTCAGATGTCAGTCTCTGCATTGCCAGTACTGGGATGTGGAAATACTATTTATAAGGGGCATGTCAAGTGTTCAAAATCTAGCTCTGGTAGGGTCGTTCTACCTTAGACTAGTTTAAGCAAACACAAATTAGAGTTATGATTTTAAGGCATTATTCTTTATTTAGAAAAACTGTCAGTCACAGACAGAAGCCTCACGACTGAAGGTCAAAAGGGGCAAATATTGCAGAGAAACACAAAAGTAGAAATAAAGCAGTAAAAACACACCTGATTGGAATGAAGGCTAAATTTCATCTTTCTCCCCAGATGAATGATGATATGTCACTTTCTTTGACTGATAAAAGTAACAAGAGTGACAATTTTTCTACTATTAATGTATTTTGCCAAAGAGTTTAGAAAAATATATAGCAGATAAGATTTCTGGTTTTGACAACTTTCATGTACACTTTCGCCCAGGTTATAGACTGTTCTGTTCTGCTTTTTTTTCCTACTGAGTCTTTTAGAAAAGAAAGCAGAAAAGAAATACTTTGGTCAAGAATTATGCACACATGAAATAAACCACAAATAGGAAATAATTTAGTTAGGAGTGAGAAAAAATTGGATACGGTTTCATAGACATAATAAGATATCATATGTATCTATATTGTAATTGATCAGTCAAATACTGTAGATAATTGTGAGGTTCATTTCTTCTAAAGAGCTTTTAAAATACTTCTTCAGAATCCAAATCTAATCCTAATCTTTTTCTGACAACCACACAGTTTGTGAACCATGACCTACTGGAAGCTGTGCCAATACTTTCCTTTTGCAGAACCTTGGATATATCAGGAAAAGAAATAGCTGATGGTTTATCTGACAGGTCTTTTCAGGTGGCACAGTTCAATCTGAAAAAATATATTTTAAAAATGAATAATTAAAAAAAAAAAGAAAAAAGAATCGACAGAATTGAAAAACAAGACTGTAAAGACTGTATGGAGGTAAAAGCCCAGAACATACATGAATTTACCTGTCATATGAAATTATATTTTCTGTGATACTGTGAAAGATATACTGTAGATATATAGTTGTATGCACTTAATTAAAATTTGACTTAAAGGAAAACCATAATTAAATTAATTTTTCGCAGAGCTGCATTGGCATTATTTGGTCCTATATAGGAAAGAGAGATTATTCCTCTATTTATTCAGCCTTTTTTCTTTAGCAAGTAATTATTTTAAATCATCTATTTGAGTAGTAAATTCATTGTAATATAAGTACAAGATCTTGCTGAGCAGTGCTGCATGTAGTCTATCATGACTTAGACTAATGTAAACTAAAATCACTTCTATTAATTAAGGAGGCATAATTTAGAAATTGCAGGAGGCTGTCCATGATTCATGGAGAGAAATCAGGAGTATTAACTTCTAAAAAATATTTCCAAGATCTTTGACATCTTGAAAATCATTCTGCATAGTGTAGTTTTATACACACAATAATAATTCATGTTGCAAATAATTTCCTTACAGGATCTTTAATTCCAACACATTCTTAAAAAACTTCACAATGGAGCACAGCAACAAAACAAAAACTGTGTGGAGATTCTACTAGAAAGGTGAATTCTGTCTTTATTTTCCTGTTCTCACTCAGCAATTTGCAACAGACACAGGTATAAAGACAGTATTAAATAGGTACATTCTCTGATGGTAATAAAGAACCTGTGTTTCAGCACATGACATTTGTGGCAGAATTTGCTATAGTAGCATCTCATGCAAAAATAATAATGGATTTTCCCCAGGTATATCCATTATATAATTGTGCTTGATTTATTATTCACTTATGGAAACACATGGCATCGTGATTTTTGGTCTTGCCTGAAAAAATAACTTTGGACAACTCACTTTCCAGAGAATTCTTAATTTTCAGTTTGCCTGATATCACAGAGACTATATTATGTGTCCTTAAGAAAGCCAACATGAAGATTTACTTTCCATCATTTTTTTATATTGACCACAGGCCATAGCTATGCTCATCACCAGTGCATTTCACATTCACATCCCACAGGAGCTTCCTTCTCAGATGCACCAAATCATTTATCTTCATTCTGTGGTTGAAATCTAGTGTGAATCTCCTGTTTGTGTTCTTTAACGCAGCTGGACCAGGCTGGCTGTGACATAACTAGTATATCAGATCAGGAAGCTTTGGTATTTTATTAAAATAGGTCTATACTGCATTCAGAAAATGCAAAAATAAGGGGGGGAAGCAGGGAAAACTGGGGAGAAGGAGGAAGAGAGAAAGGTTTTTTAAAAATGATTTATGGTGGTGTTTTAATATTTTGAAAATGAAAATTACCATTTTCCACCTTTCAGACTGACGTTAATGTTTTAACTGTTCAATTTTCCATGAGGTTCAAACCTGTTTAAGTCTTAAAGTAAAACTTACTGATTTTGCAAAGTTCTCATGTCCATTTTGTCATTATCACACTTACACAAATCCTCTATAACACATTTGGTTTCAGTGAAGTTTAGCACAACTACACTTATTTTACTGCCCACAGAATTTGTGTTTTCATATTTCTTTTCTATTTCATCCTTCTGCTTCCCCTTATTTCAAAGAATCAGCATATTTTTTGTGTCATAGAGGTAATTCACACATTTGAATAAGGAAAATGGATGAGGATGCTTTTCTCTATTTTCTTTCAGTTATTTTATTAGCTGTATGTTACACTTGACAGGTTTTCCTATCATATTACAGAAAATATTATTTGCTGTTTTTTTCTTTATATATCTTAGAAGAAAAAACAGCTTATTGCTCCTTTTCTGCTGTCTGACATGTGTATTAAGCTGACTTTTCTGAGTACAATCACACAACAGGATAGTGATGTCCTACTGTGGGTCTAGACCCATGCTGACACTCCAATTATACAATATCGTATCAAATTTTTTGACTGATCAAAACCCCACCAGATATTTGGAAATATTATCACACAGAATTATCTGTCCAGTCAGAAAAGGCATGGTGTAAATACCAAAAATACTTTTTTTTCATTATGTGGTAGAAGTGTTTCTAGATTCAAACTCTTTCATCCTTACTTATACTGTGCATTTTAAGACCTTTAAGACTGCATACTTTCCATGCTGTTCTGCAAACACTCATTACTGTTTCTTTAGGTCTAAAATTTAATACCCTGGACTGCCTTTATTTTTCAATTTTTTTTTTTTTCTGATTTAATGATCACTAAGCCCACTACAGTGCTTGAAATAGCTATGGTATTTTAGTAGATATATTTATTCATAGTCATATTCTTCCAAGCTTTAAGAACATAGTAATTATGTACAACAGAAAGATATTTATATAAAATAAATGAAACCTTTAACAAAAAATCCCACAACAAAATAAATAAAAAACCCCACCAAACCCATGCATAAAGAAAAGAGATATGATCAAGGTCTATAAAAGGTAGGAAAAGCATAATTTTTCATCTACAGGTAGAAAAATATTTATTCAAAAAAATTATTTCAAAGAGGAAGTAGTCTATAACCTCTTATTACCTTCATGCTGTGTAGTAGAATACTAAACTACATTCAGCAACTGGAAACTACCTCAGGCAGAAAAACCTGCCCTTAATGCCATCAAGGGTGTGTTCCTGTCCCATTCCCTCCAACAGGAAACCTGGGCACTTGCTATAAAGGTCCACTTTCTACAGCACTGACAATTTAGCTGACATGGAGTGCTTAGATTAGGCAGGTAAGATCCTGTTCTGGTAGACTGAGCAGTCTGTGGTCTTTGCTGGGAAGTGGTAGGCAGATGCTGGCACTGTCAGGACTGAACTGGTGTTATATAGCAATACCAGGATCTACCCATCTAAATGCTCCTGAGCCAGACTGGGGAAGCACCCTATCCCCCATGTTGATGCCCAACACCCCAGACAGGTGCCAAAACAAGAAAAATTGACTTAAGTAATTTTGAGGTGCTTAAGACTAGACTTGTTATTCAAAAACTGCAGTCAGTGGCTGTTTTAGGTTACATGCTTAAAGTCTATTCACCATAACCGCAAAGGTATGGAAAACACAAGACAGAAAAGGAAGGTCAATAACCTGAGCTGTGCAAACAGACCACCCTGACTTGGCAACTACTGCAGTTGTCAAAGGGGAAACAACCAGCCACATGCCCACCTGTGAAATCTACTTGGAGGAGTCAGACAAATTCTCCCCAAAATCTCTTTCAGGCTTCAGATTATTGCTTAACAAGGTAATGGGCATGCTAGGGGAGGTTAGAAAAAAGTATTTTGGGACTGTGCAAAACTTCTAATGGGATGTTTCTAGGAATATTATAGAAGCAAATACAGTAAAAAGAGGGATATGAGTGGGAAAACAGGGGAAAGAGGATAAAGGGGCTGGTGAGATGTGAGCAGGGGACAGTCAGTACTCGTGCGCAGCCATGCCTGCACCATCTAGTACAACCTTTCCTTGCTCTTCTAAATAAACTCCCAACTGTGAGGGTTTCATGGGCAGGAGCTTCCCATTCCCATGACTATGTGAGAGGGATGAGCACCCACTCTGCCACTGTGCTGAGTGCATAAGGCAGGAGCTGGGTGCTCATACCAGGAGACTCTGGTATGTGTGTATTTTTGCTTGGGTTACCTTAATTTTGTCTGTGTGTGTATGCATGTGTCCTTCATAAACAAACTTCAAGCAGTAGCAGCTGGCACAAGAGGTCTGAATTCCAGCTACAGGGGAGACTAGAAGTCTGGAGGGAAATGATAGGGAGACAAAGGCTCTGCAAGTCAGATACAGCAGAGACCATGGGGCAGAGCTGCAACATGAGAAACTGTGAGCCTGAGTCTCAGCCTGTGGGGAGACTGTTGGGCTGGAGCAGCTCCTGAAGACAGTTGTGTCTGTTTGTAAATGTGTATGACAAGAACAGCTGGAGTGGAGCTGCAGTCTCAGAGGTTCACACATCCCTGGCGCCACCAATTTGGCAGATTGGGATATAGGGGTAGCTGCTGGGGAGATCAGCTGTTGCGACCCTCCTCCATGAGGGCAAGAGTAACTCAGGCTCTTGTTAATAGATCCCTTGGGACGGATTACAGTGAAACAACTCTGAATGATCAGTGTTTTTAAATGTATATTTACAGGTAGAACAATTTGCTTGCAATGGAAAGTAGGTATGTAGCTGTTCTGGTTATTATTATCTCTAGTAATATAGCAATTTGAAAGCATAAAAATATTACTTAAGAAAATGTTAAAGGAATATAAAGAAAGATGAAAAAAGGATTGGAGTAGAGAGACACATCATCACCACCCATGGATCTGCAACAAGGCTGGACTGTTGCATCTTAGATGTCCATTGGTTGAAGTGATGGCCTTGATCCATCTTTATCTGTTGTGGGGACAGGAAGAAGCCCACAAAACACAAAATCCAATGGGTTAAAATACACACAAGCTGGAAAGGAATGCCCAGGTAGCTTCCCTGTGTGAGGGAGAGGTTTTACCCTGTCTCTTGCAAGAGACTCTGGACCTATTGAAATGTTTTTGGGTCATGTGCAATCCTCTGGTGGAAGGGCCTCAGGACTGGGTCTGGGGGATGCTTTGGGGGTCTTTGAGGGTTTATGATCCCTTCTCAACTGCCTCCCATTCAGCACAGTTAAGCCAGCAATGCCCCATCGGACCTTCTCCAGCAGGAGATCGGGACTTTTACAACTGGGCAAATTGTGCAAGGAAGCACAATTAGCATTAAATAAGCACCATCCCTCTTGCAGGATTTGCCTCTTATCAACCTCAAAGCCAGGTCTGTAGCATCCAGGTGGTGACAGTTCATCCACTCTGGCTTATGCAGACTAGCCATTACACTCCCAAAAAGCTCACCTCCTTCCTTGAGGAATGCAAACCTGGCCTCATCAAATCGCCGTGGACTTCCACAAATGGGAAATATTTTGAGTCATTAATCATTAATAGTTCAGTCTCTCACACCAAGCATCCAAAGCTGAAGAATCCACATGTATAAATATGAGCATGTTCTAGCACAGGACTTCAGTCTTGATCAGCTGAAAAGGAAGGAACCAGGTCACGCTGTCAGTGGAATCCAGCTTTGTGAGAAAGCTGTGCCATCCATGTGGCTCTGTGTGTGCATGTGTAGCTTTGCACATCTGTGTACGTGCATGTGTGTGAACACATTTACTGGAAGCACTACTCCCAATGTGCACGTTATTTACTGGAAACTCATGGTCAGCCTCACTGCTGGTTGAACCTAAGGACAAAAAGCCAAACCAGCCTCAGAACTACCAGAAAAAGCAGAAAAAGATAATTCAGTTGTTGTTCGTATTCTTTTCCTTAGCTTCAGAAAATTCAAAAATGTTTCCTTCTCTTTCTTAGGTGTGCTACTGTTAGGTCTGTTATAGTTGAGTACTTGTGGAGAAAAAAAAAGGCAATATTCTCTGGAAATCAGGCAGGGCATGCAAGGTATGTATCTCTGTCCCAGGGGTGTGATCTATGGGTAGAACTAAAGAAAAAGTGCATTCTTTATATAAAATAATGAACTAAAAATGGCAGGTTTATAATTTGACTGTGAAATGTGAATTCCAGAACTTTACAGAACCCATTTTACTTATGAGGTAAATCAGTAATTCTTTGCTGTATATTCATAATGGAGTTATTTAGCAAGCATACTAATGAGTTAATGCAACTCAATTTGGAATATTTTTTCTATATTCATAAAGGAATGCCTATCTGGCAATGTTTTAGACTTCCTATGTTCCTTAAGAAAATTTCAATTTAATGACAGTTTCCAACATGGTACTGTCAAGGCCCCTAAACAGGAAATAAAGAATCCATTACCAATGCACAGCACAACTGTAACTTCATCAGTTACTTAGGCCATTGCATGGTAATCATGTGACTACTGGTATACATGAGTAGTATTTCAGGTGGCATTTTCATTCTGTAGCTCAATTATGCACACATTAGAGTTATTTTTCCTTTCTAATTATCTCTTTGGAGCTGTGTGTCATAATTTTTATGTGATATCATACAGTTTGCAAAATATAACTACTTACTGTCTTCATAGGCAAATTAAATTAAGAAGGTTCTCTGCAATTAATAAAAAAGAAATAAGGAATGAAGAAAAAAAATTATGAAACTTAGCTAAATATTGCTTTTAACCCTCTGCCATAATCAGAAATCTTTAAACAGAAAACAGAACTCTTTAAACAAATATTGTTATAAACTACTTTTTAATTCCAGCAAGTATAAGCCAATAAAGAATTGTTCTGAAGACAGTATTGGACAAAATGATGAAATCTGTTTTCTCTCTGCAATGGTTTTCTAACCATTGAATATAAATTGAAATCAGTGATTACTCCATGTAAACTACTTTGAGAGAAGAGCTTGAGCATCCAATCTTCTTTTTGAATGTGAAAACTTCCGAAAGTCATACTAGGTACTAGACTCACAGAATACAGTGTTGTCTCTTTTATATAAAAAAAATATTCAAATATCAGGATTGAGACCTTAATCCTGCAACATTATGACAGTTTTCAGGAAAATTCTCTCTGCCTGAAGGTATTTAATAAGTCATAGTGTTAGCGTAGAAACACAATCACACGGAATGATTATATGCGGGCTCTTATTAGAAGAGCTCTGGGAGACAAGGGTGATAAACCCAAGTCTGACTCCGATATGGATTCAGAGTGAACACATTTTATACCCTTTCATTACATAACTGTAATACAATCATATACTAATCATTAACTTAACATTGTTCTATTGTTTTTACTCAAGCATAGCTCTAAGCCCCCCTTCTAGCCCCCTTTCCAGCCCACAGTGTTCTTAACCTAGTATACAGAGAGATTCATATGACTTAGCAAGACAATGTTTGATATTTACTGAACAATCATTGCATTCATAGTCATTATGTACTTATTTGCAGGTGCAGACTCACATAATAATCACTTCCATTCCCCAGGCCTATTCTGCTACCACGATTTTAAAACCTTTTAACTCTATACTATCAATAGAATGCCACACTAGTTTCCTTCTGTCATAATAGTTTCTAATATTTTTATTCTTTTCCTGAAACAGAGCAGGGACTAATCTACTCTAATTTATTGTTTCAATCTATTCTGTAAAGTTAGATACTCTGAAATTATTCTGTCCTGGAAATAATATCTAGCAAGCTTTCCCTATTTGTGACAATCATGGTTGTAAAACAAACCAGAAAATTTGTGTTCAAATTTATGTAGAAACAAGAAATATATGTAGATAAATAAATATTTTAAATTAATTAAATAATTCTCATTTTAATCCCATATTTTTATTCTTGGAATTTAGGTAGATTTTGAATCTAATCCGTTCAGACTAACTATATATTTCTTTCATACAGACGCACAAATCTATTTTGTATTCCATGTTATTTTAAGCAGTATCTCTGAAATAAATATTTAATTTTTACAAGACCACCAAACAAAATATTTTACACTTTTCATATTTAGATGTATTGTAGTATTTTAGAAAGATGCCTATATGCTATATGTGAAAAATGTGCCTGTTCCAAACCCAATGAACAGCTGTAAAAAATTATCCATTCTTTTTAATGTCTCTCAGAAAAATAGAAATGAATGCAATTTATTAACATGAACTTTAAAATTTTTCAGGTTTTTTGAAAGAACAATAGCTTAACCATTTAAATGTGAGACTGGACCAGGTTTAATTGCTCTTCTTTTTCCTTAATAAAATGTACAAAGATTTTCAAAATTATGAAGTAAAATTAAAAACCTTTAAGGATTAAATTCAGGAATGCAGTTATCCAGTTCCTACAACACAATAACTATGTGTAATGTTGTCATAGTAAATATAATAATATGGTAACATTATTCTTCTTAATGTTGTCATTAATAATTAATACATATCAAAAATATCGTAAACAATTCTCTTTATAATTGTATTGACAAGCAGCTGAAAAATGAGGAATTTTCTTAAGGAGAAAAATCACCTATGCTTTAGACTGATGCAGGATATTATCCTTAACCTAATATCCCAAATGATGGCATAATGATGCTACTTTTCAAATGCATTAAGTCTGAGTACACATATGAGAGAAGCCTAGTAATTTAAGAGACATGCATCAAATAAAGAGTACAAAGACAGAGGTGTCTAAATGTGGCTTATAAATGTGACATACAAGCATTCCACTCATGCATAACACTAAGCAGAGCAAAATACCAGATCTTCCCTTCTTGATTCTGTGGGGTTTTTGGTTTTTTGGGTTTTTTAAATAATAATTTCAGGAATTCCGGTGTAGCATACCATGTTATTCAAACCAGTTATAAGGTGTGGTAAATACAAATAAAAATTTAACCCAAACCAAATTTTATTATATGTAAGACATAGGAATTATATGTAGGTCAGCACTTTGCAAATAATGTGTCCATAATTCTCATCCTTACTCTTCCTCACTACTTTAATGAAAAATGCAAGTCTCCACTTCCATATAATATCTCAGTTTAATGGATTGAACACTGCAAGTACTCCCCTTGGCAAATGGAAGTAAAATTGTTTGTTATTGCAATGTTTATGAGTTGATAATTCATCAGGCACTGAATGAGTTGATAGATTCTGGGGGTTTTTTCTATGCACTAATAAGGAGTAAGAAATCCTCCCCTAAAATATGGCTTTCAAAAGGTTTGAAAGGAGTAATTTTTAGAAGTAACATAGAATCTATTTACTTGACAGACCTGAACGTCTGTTTTTACCAGTGCTTTTTCATGATTTAGCAGTGATATCTGCATTGTGATTCAACTGTAAGAATTTATCCATTCTTTGTAAATATTTCAGTCATATAGCAATATGTTATTTCTAGAATTTTCCATTAGATTGATTGTCTTCTGACAGCACCAATCAGTAATACTCAGCATTATCTTTCAGATTAATAAATGCCTGCACTTCTCTTGGTATTATAAAGAGCCATTTAAGCCCTACTTTTATGTGTTTCTAAACAGATTTTGGCCAAATCATTTTCATTTAAAACATTGATGCTTTAAGCTGATATAGAAAACATTAAGAAAATCAGTCACTATGCTTCTAGTTAAGGTAATATCGTATCCTAAGAGGTTTTTGTTAGTCTAAAGAAGTCCATAAAAGTAAAATACATTTTGGACACCTATTAATCTTCATTATTTTATGACTATTAGAGACCAGATTTCTGATATATGGCCATAAATTTTACACCACCTGATTTATTCAAAACCATTTTACTCCCCTTGATAAAGTGGGAGTGTTATGGAGACTGAGAAATAGTTTTCTGCATGTACATTCTCATTTTGGAAAAAATACCTTTGAAAATATTGATAGTTCTTGACTGAACAATTATGATGAGCTTTGGATTAGATCCTCTAATCTCTACATATGCAAATATTAATTAAAATACATTTGAAAAAAATGCTGTATATTTGACAAGCTAGATATATGACAATGTTGAAAAATACTTTTTTTTTTCTAAAATGGGAATAAGTGTGTAATGATAGATACATTGTAGGTGCTAGTTTTAATTCTCTGAGACTTTCATAGTTCAAAAACCATGCTAACAAAAACCAGCATGATATTTCAATCATTCATTCACAAAATTACCAAGAATTCTGAAAGGGAACTCATATTTTATGAAGCTCTACTACTTAGAGCTTTTTCCTTTCCATTGTATATGACCTGACAAGGGGTGTAAGAATGACATAGGAAAATACTTGCTTTATTTTAATTTTTTATAATACCAGGCTAATTAGTCATTGGAAGAAAAAGTCCAACCAGGAGCCATGGCAGTATTACCACTATGCTCTCATCCATTGAGCTAATCTCAGTTGCTAATACTATACCTTTAAAAATAAAACCAACAGCAGGCAGAGCTGGCCTCTGGTAACAGGGGCACTGATGTCTCCAGGCACAGTGAGTGATGGTCCAGGGCCTGGGAGCACTCAAGGGCAAGAGGAGATGGGCCTGGAGACCAGGAATATCCTGAAATATTGCTGGGGTAAGGGATGGGTGGTGGGGCTGCAATGGAATCCTGAGGCATGAGCAGGGGTAGGGAGAAGCTCTGAGTGGGCTGGACAGGGACAGTAAGGCCCAGCTGTTCCCTTGGAACCCTGGGCTCTTTTGGGTTCTTTTGGACCTACAAGAGCATTATGCATTTAGCAAAAATAAATTAAATACATCATTCATGACCTTGTCTGTGTTGCCTAGTGGATTAAGTTATGGATGAACATATTTGAGAAGAATCTTGAAAAAAACATTACTTTTTTCTATGTGTTACTAGAATGATATATAAAATAATAAAGAAAAAAAATACTAAAATTCAGTATTTCAAGATGTGTATAAATCAGAGAATTGCATAGAAATACCACTTGTGCTGCCGCTTATGCTACCATGTGTTTAGAATATTAAGTCTTAATTATATATATAACTAAAATATTTTTAAGTATAACTAAAATATTTTTAATATATCTACAATAATTTTAAATTTATTAGTTATGAATAATAGAAAAAAGTGGAAAATTTTCAAAGCTGTGGGTTTATTGCTAATTTTAGGAAATCTCTACAGACACTTGATGGATTATAGCAGATACATGTACTTACATTTTTTAATTTTTCTCTGTGAAAAATAAGCAAATTTTAAAAACCTAGGGAAATGCCTTTATTTTTCAATAGAACAGATAGAACAATGTACCAAGTTATTTTGTCCTCCTACAGCTCAATATATCTATGACTGAGAAACACCCCTTAACTGAGGATACTACCTTTGTCACTTCTATACTTTCCAGAAAATCTGCACTTGTTGAGGTGCTCTTTGCAGACAGGCAAAACCAAAGCTTAACATACATGTCTAGCACATTTCATAAACTTCTTTCTACAGTTTATAGAAAACAATTTGAAGGAAAGGTGTATTAGGAAGAAATATATTATTTACCTTTTATTCACATTTCTCTTTCAAGCAACCTCTGAAGAAAACCCTTTTATAAAACTAGGCAGAATGGAGAAGTGCAGCTCATCTTTTTCTGTCAAATGCAAAAAATAAAATGAAGTAATCTTGATTTTAATTTCCGTAAGATGTAAAAATTAATGTACTGGGTTAGACAGAAGATTAAACCAGCCCAACGATATCATTCCAAAAACACTGTCCAATATTTAAGGACTAAGAAAGAATATCGCAGGGAGGAAAGCAAAAATAATTTTTTTTTTTTTTTTTTTAATGAGACATTAACAAGTTCTCAGCAAGGTCCTGCTCTGGAACCTCTTGAGCCAACAATACTTGTACTGATATTTCCATGCAATATGCCTGGGTAGATTCATATTCTATATTGTGTAGTTAGCAGGTTTTTCAACACCACGAGTATGGATTCCAGAATCCTGTAATGACTTCATCGCGATACTCACAGCTTAACTCTGTGTTCTGTGAAGGGCTTCCTCTTTTGGATCTGTAGCTTTCCAGTCTCTTTGAAGAATTGTGCATTTGAGGAGAAAGTGATCAATTGCAAGCGTTCAGTTTTGTAATGACATACATGATCTTATGCTTATCGTATCTCCTCTCACTCTGAATACTGGAGAATGCTTTTAATTTAGCCATTCCCTTACAGTGGTTCTACTTTTAATTGCTTTAGCTCTTCTTCTTTGTACCTGACCCAATTTCTGCTAGTTTCTTGACAGTTTTTAAAATTTATTTCTTCCCTGTACCTCATTTTTTTTGGACATTATATGACAAGTTGATGTATTTTCATAGAATGCTCTTTAGTAACTTTAGGATATCATTCATGAATAGTAATTGTCTGGTTAAAAACATTATCAGATGCATAAAAGTAATAATATTGTACCTTCTGTACATTATTTTTACATTCTTTTTGTGTTTAATTTCAACATTTCATTTCTGAGCTCTTCCACACTGCTAGAACTCTTCAATCCTTTGTATTCTACTTGGATCCATACTTTCATTCATACTATTTTCATCAAACAGTGTTTGTAGGAAAAAATGATGACTATCTATTTAAAAATTACTTTCATAGGTAAAAAAGCCCTATATATTTTCTGCATGAGAGTCGTTGTCCAAGGAAGACTTTTGCAGGTGAAAACTGAGAATTAATTGGAGCACAAAATTTCAGATTAAGGGAATGTTCCTTGGTTGAGCTGATTCTGTGAATCTAATCCATAATACTGTGTTTTAGAGTTTAAAATCAGATTTAAGCATTTGGGGGAATTTTGTTAAAAAAATTATTTTCTTAAAGATTCCTTATTTTTTTTAACTTGAAACATTTACATGGATTTTCATTTTTAGTTCAATGCATTTTTCTTATATTTTGTGAAAAAAGTTTTTAATTATTGTGGAGGGAAGTAGGAGTAAGAGATTTTAGAATAATCCAGTACACTTAGGTTACCCAGGAACCTGAAGGATTAAAGTTCTTCATTAGGGTTTCAAGCTCAGGATACACTTCAGTCACTCATTTTTCATTCAAAGTAGAATACTGCAGTATGGATTTTTGCATTGAGATATTAATGATACAAGTGCCTGTTGTACTTTTCCTTGCAAGCTGCCTACTTGCACATGTTTGTGTCCTGGGGTGATTTTTATGCTCTGGTTTTTGGTTTTTTTCTATCGTTTGCTTAAGCCCAGGAATAGTTTCTGTGACCTTGAGCTCACAGAGAGAAAACCTGGCATGGTTTGCTTCTATCTCTTTGAGATAAAAGCGCAAGTTTTTTGTTTTTTTTTTCCTTGGTTTCGAGTAGTAGTAGTCTGCCCGGCTGTGGATTAGGACAGGGGGTTTTCTTTTCCCTGGTTCTTTTTTTTTTTTCCTTTCCTTTTCTTTTCCCTTTTTTCCGCTGGGATCGCAGGGTTTTTTTTTTTAATTTTTTTTTTTCTTGGCTTTTTGGACTGTTCGGCCTGTTTTTTTTTCATCTGAACAATCAGACAATCGCCGGAGAGACAGTCGGCGGGACCCTCGCCAGGAGCTGCCGGACCCCCCGGCCCAGCTGGGCCGAGCCTTCAGGAGGAGGTGAACTAAAAGAAGGAGAGACTCTGAAAATTTCACCATCTGTCCTCCACGGTAGAGAAGATTTACTGCCTAATATTATTCAAGTTTGGGGTTTTTTTTTTGTTTGTTTCATTTTCTTTGTGCCTGCGTGCACATTGCTTGTTAATAAACAGTTTCTTTTTCCACGTCTCTCCAAGAAGATTTTAATTCCAAACCTTGGCTGGGGGGAGGGGCTGTAATTCTGCCTTTTAGAGGAGATACCTTTTCGGAGTCTCCTCCCAAAATTTGTCTCAAACCGGGACAGTTTGCAAGTGCAGACATAGTTAATTCTTATGGGAAGTCCATCCCTTACTTACACAGGCTAAATTGTGAAGCCAAATAAATCTCACAAAGGAAAATTCTGATAATAATCCCTGAACAACATTTAAAACAATCTTTACATAAAGCAAAACTCTGGGACCATATTCCATTTTCCTTCTTCTCTCAGAAAAGATATAACCAAGTGGGAGGATGCACTCTCTAGAAAGGTAACCTGTGTGCCTGCAAAGTTGTGTAACAAGCTTATCTTTTCAGGGGCATCTCTGGTAAATGTATTCCAACATTGTTGATGAGTACAAACTGCCTGAATTAATATTAAAATATGAATTACTACTGCACTGAATATGAATCAGCATATTTACTGAATTTGCTAAAAGATGATTTGCTTGGATGAAGGTATCTGATGAATTGAAAATGAAGCTTCTTCATTATAGCCCATTGCATTGCAACTGGCTTATGCACCCCTGCAGAAATTCAGTTTATATTTCCCTATGCCATTGCAGAATGAGAAAAAAATTCTTTTCCAAACTGTCATTTTCTTAAAAGAATTATGCTTGAGACTCTCTAAGAAAAATATAATAACAACCTACAGTTTCTGTTCCCTGAAGTATTCATGAGTCTTTGTCAAGGGAGTAAGCTTTCTCATTCACATGCTGTTGCAGCTTGTTTCCTGTTTATTTGAAATCTTGTAGTGTCTTGAGCATCACCTGGGAAATCAAGGTCCATGTCATATGTGTTGAAGCCCTCATGATAAAAGCTTATGATTAGATGTGACTGAGCTTGAGCATAGTCAAAGGCTGTCCCAAGATAAACATCTGATGCTAAAAG
Organism: Pomatostomus ruficeps; assembly: GCA_013400735.1. NCBI lineage: Eukaryota > Metazoa > Chordata > Aves > Passeriformes > Timaliidae > Pomatostomus > Pomatostomus ruficeps. Next base: position 17,666 of record VYZT01035411.1, read on the forward strand.
ACTAGGAAGATTAAACTGGTGATGTCCTTACTCTAATTTTGGGAAAGATAAAGCAGAGAATATATTGCAAAAAAAAGTCATCTCTCAAAATCTTCATTACAGAGACACAGAATAACCACAAAAGGTATGTATGTTCTCAGGAAGATATGCACCAATATTCATTGCAAAATCTTACACATGTCAAAAGACGTCACACTTTGGATAATAAAAGAATAATTCTTAAACAGTTTTAGCAAAAGAAATACATCTAACTGGAAAATAAAAGAGAAAATAATAAAAAGACATTCCAATATAAATTTATGCTGATTCCTTTTTTTAAACGAAGAAAATGAAAGAAAAATGTGACGTTTACTCTTTTTTTGTCTAAGTTCTCTACCTTGTACCAAAGAAACAAGTAGAAGTTTCAATACTAGACACCATTTCAATGTTGTCAAAAATTTGTAAAGAAATCATCAGGGAGATAACTAGAGCTTTACAGTTTTATCGCCTGAGATCTTATCAGTTGCCACCACTGACAGCTCAAAATTGCATTTTTATTTTGCTGATTTTGACAAAGTCCATATTAATCAAGCTGGAGAGTTTGTCTCGGTGTGAGTGACTGTCCTTGCAAATTACAAAGAGCTGCATCAACGACCTTCTCATACACCTCCAGCACATGACCCTATTCTAGAGGGTTTCATGGAAATTTTTTTTATTTCTTCCTTTAAAAACTCAAGATATTTTTATGTGTTATCTGACTTCTAGAATACTATAGTGCAAAAATCAAACACTTATTTTTGTTGTTGTGCTGTTGGGATTTCTTTAATAGTGTTTGGTAACAGAATCTTTTTCTGTAATTACCAGCTGAAATTTAGGTAGCCTTTAAATGACAATGAGTTTCTCTTTTTGTGACGGGAACATATTTTCTGGCTTGCCATTTTCTTTCTGGTCTCTTTTAATATACGATGAAAAGATATAAAGCAGAAAGAGTTCAGGTAGCATAAAGCCCTCTGGTTAAAAAATAAAGAAAATCGCTGTGAGTTTGATGTAAAAAAATATCAGATAGTTTTTTCCTCCATGTATATATTTTAAATTAAAATCCATATTCTTTAATTTATTATGTTCCCATAATCAAAATAGTAGAAGAGGACTCTTCGCTTCATCAGGACTGAGTGAAAAGGAAACCTATTTGAAAACACAAAGTTCAGCCTAAGAGTCTGACATGAAAAGAGTAGGATCCTTTATTGACTTATTTTCGTGCAGGAAATTGTCCTTTCTGCTTATAAAATTTTCCTTTCTGTTAGGAAATTATTATGGCCTGAGGCTAAGCAGTTCCTGAGTATTTCGAACATGAATTATCAAATTAGCAAGGTGAATATTACCAATTCTCATTTACTTATTTTTATCCAAAAAACCCCTATGTCACACCTTCACTTCATTAGAGAAAACTAGAGGTAATATTCCAACATTATGTTGGGGCAATCGGTATATATGTTTTATTTCTAAGACTATCAACTATATTATTCTCTACTTAGGATGATGATCTTAACCTGGTGAGCAGCAGCAACAGTTTTATTTCCAATTTGTTTGTGTGTCTCAAGTTCTCCCTCTGCTATCCAGTCCTCACACACTAAACAATTGATAGTTAGAATAGTTAACGTAGTGTAGTACTTTGTGAATTATCGAGCATTTTTTACTTCTTGAGGAAAATCCCCCACAGAGGATTCCTTTTGTTTTGTGTTTATCTTTTCATTCACGGTTTTTTGTTGATATAGACAACAATAGTCAACTGACCAGAAAGTGAACATGCTCTGAAGCATATGGTACCACAATCATTGTTCATATTTCAAAAACTTTGGCATAGATGCCATATTTCATGATGCATGCTGCTGCTTCTCATGAATGACTTCATCAAAATACTTTCCTAATGCTGTCTTTCCCTATTTAAGTAACTCTAGCCATCACATGGAACTTCTACTGAGTCAAGCTTAACATGGCAAAAGAGGCTTGAGGATTTTAGGATGCAAAAGTCTCACATGATGACACTGTAATATTTCCATGATTTTAGAAATTGGTTTAAAATAGATTTTTGAGATGACTGCCTAAACTCATGGAGAAAAATGATAACTAGAATTATAAAGACATTTCAGGAAATGTTAGAATTTAGTTTACACACTTGAAGTTCTAGGAAATTTTAGATTAATTAGTATTTTATTTGAGAGATTAAGTAGGAATGTATTGAATTGTATTTTATCCACACTAAGAACATTTTGAAAAGAAGCTGAGTTCTGGCAAAAAATCAAATTTCGAAGGTAGGGAGAAATTTCAGCATCACATCCTCATATACCACATCTGAAAAACAGCACCATTTTGGATAATTTTTTTTTGTATATAATGCCTGCTATTGTTTTAGTTACAAATATAATTCTTCATTAATCTTTAATCATATAAGTCGTCATACACTCTGAAATATGATAAAAGATGAATAACCCTTTAGTATGACCTTGAGCTGATAATGCCTCTGTTTCTGTGATAAATGCAAGTTTGTATTTACAGCATAGCTTCACTTTCAGTTGTCAGTAAAATAGTTTTATGAAAGTTCAAATGAGAAAAAAAAGCAACATCTTGAAGACTTGCCTAATATTTCATTTATAGTGGGTAGAAGACACATAGCTGGCGCAGTTTTATATGTAAGTCGTATATCATCCACATAAAAGCACTGTTGGCTATTCATGTAACTATCAACATAAGAGGACACATCCAAGGTGAATTAGGAAATCTCTCTCATCATGCCAGTTTATACACTGTAGATGCTTCTTTCAGGAACTGACAGGCCTAGTGATGAGTTTGGCATTTAAGTATATTCATCAGTTCATTTTCCAAGGTATTCAAGGGCATGAAATTGAGCTAGTAAAATGCAAACCCTATGAAGTTTCTAATATGAAAATATGTATTATTTTTGAGAACATTTTAATATTTTTTAGGGAGGAGAAAGGGAAAGAAAATGACTTTTTTAAAATATCAGGATTCACTCAGTTAAGTGTGACATCACTTCTCATAACAACCTTAATATTTTAAGTAGAATACACAGTTATTTAACACTGCTTTTGATGATAGACAGCCTTACAGAAAACTGTAATATATCCTTCTACCTCCACAGTACAACACATATCTTGAAGAAAAAAAAAGCTATTAACTCACCTTCTGAATTGCTTAAGCAATAATTCTGTTGACTGTTCATACAGTGAGTGGGCAACTAAAAGGCAAATGGATTCAATAACAAAGGACTATATTTCTTCTCTGTAGGTAGAGCCTCATCTCTTCACCAAAAAAAAAAAAAAAGTATTTTGAAATATCTCTATTTGAGGGTTTCAAAAAAACGAGTGTTGGTACTCTATTGTATGGCTGTAATTTTCTCTGAAGAGTCTACAGTGGAAGTAGATAGCAGCCTCCCATGCTACCATTTTCAGTATCTTAAGTCCCAGAAGGAAATTTTTTTCCAAAACAGAGAACAGGAGCTTACTGGGTTTGCATTACCTAGCCATCAATTCCCAGTGGAAACCAGGAAAGTGCACCCTTCCTTTTGCAGGAAGAGTCTGGGATGAAAAAAGAGAAGTGTTTAACAAGGGTTGAAACTGTGATCCTGTTCATTGCACAGCATTTACAAGCACCCATCCTAGAGTAATGAACTACAGAATACTCCTTTTGGGTATGTGTAAAAGTGGTTTTCAGGATTGGAAAGCAAGTAAATTCAGGATATTAGGTGGTCTGTAAGTTCATCTAACACCTTGTTAAGAAAATGCTTCAAGAAATTACTTTCCTTAATGTTGTGGTATAACCCCAGGTAGCAACTAAGTGCTATCCAGCTGCTCGCTCCTGCCCCCATCCCCCATCGTTCGCTAGAGCTCAACGCTTAATCTTTGAATCGAGTACCTATTAATATTGAACATCTCAACCAAGGTATCTAAAAGTCAAATTGAATCTCTACAAACACATGCAAATACAGGGTCTAGTTATTTATTTATGTTTTTGTGACTGAAATAGATGGATCTTCCTTTATCAGAAATACTGAGAAGCATTTTACTGCACAGGAATTTTAATTGTGTCTTTCAGCACAAACGAAGGCATCAGAACTGGATTTAGAAGCTGGAAATCTGAAGGCTACCCCACAGAGAACTATTTTTAATTTACAGAAATCTTTGAACCCAGTTAGCTTAAAAATAAACACCTGCAAGAAGCTCATTGAATTTACTAAGAAAGTAACTAAATAAAATCCCTTCATCCTAGCATAAAGAGCTCCATATCAAGTTACCCTAGTTTTATATGGCAGTGCAATATATTAATTGCATCAATGTTTTTTTATCCTTGTAAGGCATAGGGAAGAAAAAAAAAGAAGCTCCTTACCTTGCAATTTCAGATTTACCAGAAAAATACCTCTTCCTAAAATTAACATTTCAAATGGATGATTTGGTTGCTTTAAAAAAAAAAAAAATCACTCTTCCTGGAAAACTTTCACAGTTCTGTATTATCCCTATGGAATTTTTCTACACATGAAATATCTGTGTATACAACTCTAAAACTCCATCACAAATGTATGCAAAAAAAAAGATTGATAAGACACCTAGGACTTCTTACAATTAGCAAACTTCAGCAGCATAATCTCTAAGTCGGTAAGGTGAAAAAACTAATTAATTTCATATGGTATTCTTAATAAGTAAAACTTACTGAGGGAGCGCAAGTGTGTAGAATGAGAAACTTGGTATAAAACCTCAACTGAAAAATAACGCTTCTTTGGGGGTTTTGCAGGCTGCTTGGGTGCTGCAAAGTCCGCCGTTATCCAGCGCTTTGGTCAGATAAGCTTCCTTGGCTGCTGCTATCGGCTGCCTAATCTTACCTCGCTTATTTCTATACCTAGCTTGTGCTTTGCAGTGAGAGCAGAAATCCCCAATGGTAATTGGAAGCAGGTAGAAATAAAGAAGAGAAAAGGACCCTCTGTAGCTTTACCCAGACTTTAATGATGTTCTTTTTCTTCAGGATATGTGCTACAAAAGAGACCTCGCTAGGGTCTTTACACAGACTTTTA
>VYZT01035418.1:0-25838 GCA_013400735.1 Pomatostomus ruficeps
CTCCTGTTCAGGTGGAACTTCCTTATCCTGTCCCTCTGGGAAGGGTCTGGTGCGATCCTAAACCCGGGCCTTTGGCATTCTGGCAGAATCTGTTTCCAGGCTGGAAAATCTCTTTCCTGGGAGATGTTCCTGGGGATTTATGGGATCCCCTCTCTGTTCTCTTCACCTCCCGTGCTGTGGGTCTCAGGAGGTGTCACATCCTCCCCTGTGCTGTGTCTCCAGCCCCTGTCCCCTCTCCCTGCCCCGTTCCCGGTGCTGTCCCCCCACAGCCCTTGTGCCGTGACCCCGGTGCCCTTCTGGAGCCGCTGGGTTCCTCCTTGGCAGAGCTGCCCCTTCAATTGAGGAACCCTCAGCAAAGGGAGACGGGATTAAATTTATTCTGGGATTGCTGAATAATGTAATGTTCATGTTGTACAGAAAAGAATCGCAAACCACCCAGCCTGGTTTTCCTGTGAAAACATTGAACTTTTATTAAATCAAGACCGTTTCAAGGAGCAGCAAAAAAAAAGAAAACAAAAAAACCCCAAAACCAACTGCACCAGCTTTCAGAGCTGCCCTGTAGCCCAAACATCCATGGGAGAAGCTGAAGGGTTGATTTGTTTGTTCGTTTGTTTGTTCTCCTGCCGGAGTGCATCACCAATAATTAAAAAAACAACAAAAAAGGGAGAGGGGCGAGTTCAAACCCTTGGCAGAAACCAGAGCCGACTGGACTGGGTATCCGGGATTTGGGAATGCTGGGCCAGGCTCAGCGGGGCTCTGGCACAGAGGGGGCGTGGACCTCTGCAGATCTCTGGGGATCTCTGTGGATCTCTGCCATCCCTGTGGATCCCTGTGGATCCTTGTGGATATCTGTGGATCCCAGTGGATTTCTGTGGATCCCGGTGGATCCTTGTGGATCCCTGTGGATTTCTGTGGGTCCCAGTGGATCCCAATGCCATCCCTGCAGCGGGGGGTCCCTGGGCAGGGGCTGGAGCTGGAACCCCTCCCAGCCCTCGTGGAGCTCCGGCACCTTTGGGCTCAGTGCCGGGCGTTCTGCAGTTGAGCCCCTGGGACCCCCGGCCGTTCCCCCATAAAGCATTCCTGGTTCCTGGGCCAGCAGGGATCCACCGGGGAAGGGGCAGCGGAGCCGGGCCCCGGCTCAGCCCGAGAGGCGAGACAAAGCCCCGGGGAGCCAACCTGGCCCGGCAGACAGCAAGATGGATGGGATGATCTAATAGTGCTCTTCCATCCCCAGGTTTTATGATTCATTTGTTATTTTAGCCATCCATATATATTTTTTATTTCACCCCAGAGGGGTTTCTTGAGATGTGCGCAATATATTCCTTTTTTTATTATTATTATTTTAAAAAAAATCACCTTTAAAATGAAGAGGTTGGTGTTGCAGGATCCAAGGCACTGGGGGGTGGGATCTCTGAGGAGATGGGATGGGTGTGTCCCCCAGCCCATAAATAACCCCAGAGCTGGAGCAGGGAGAGGGAAAGATCGAGAGGAACCAGCCCAGGGTGGTGGTGGTGCTTTTCCCCCCCTCTTTTTCTTACTCTAAGTGATTATTACTGAAGGGAAAGGAGACTGTGAGAAATCCTGCGTGAGTTGTACTGAGACAGGCACATTCCTGGAGTTTTTTTTATTTTTACTCCCACAGCCTCTCCAGGTCAGTCTTTTTCTTTCTCTGCAGAGAAAGAAAGGCCAAAAAAAAAAAAAAAAAAGAACGAGAGAAAAGAAAAACCCACACAGAAATCAATCCATCAAATGTCATTACAGATTTATTAAGCCTGATGTAGAAAGACTTTTAACAGTAACATCTTCAGAAAGCATAAAAAGAGCACTTCTGTTCAGTCTTGTGCTTTGAAAATCTAAATATATTTTTATCATATAAATAATTCTTTTCATGTTTTAAGTGCATCTGTTTTTTTTCTTTTTTTTTTTTTTTCCTTTTTTCCTCTTTCCCCTCCCTTTTTTTTTTTTTTCTCAAATTTCCATTTTACAATTGGCCAGAACCTGGAGTCTGCAGCGACTGCAATGAAGCCATTTGCAAAGCTAATGATGCTGCGGAGCGTGTCTGTGGCGAGCCCTATCAGCTCCATTTCAGCAAGGTGGTTCCGTGAGCGCAGCATTAAAAATGAGGGACAGCCTCCAGCAAAATCATAATTGAACACACCCAAGTCCTTAATGGCTGCACTTGGGCTGCCTGATGCAAATGACGATAACATTTCAGATGTGAGCAGTCGCTTGCCAGTAGCTGCGGTGGGAAAGAGACATTTTATGCCACAAAGGAAAGAATTACCATGTTTAAAAATGTAAATAATATATGTATAGAAAGCTTTTTTATGGAAATGAGGCATTCAGGATTGTGTGTGAACGGTTTGGGCTATTTTTTTTTTTTTCCCCTTTTAAACACAACAGATAAAGATGTGTGATCTATTATTCAGGGCTTTAATTACAGTTCTAAAACTGCAGTGATTTTATTGAAAAAAAAATTAAAAAATCCCTGGGCATAAAAAGTAATGTTCGCTGTGGGAAAGTTGAGGGATTTTTTTTTTTAATACAATGTATTTACCGTGGTGAAAATACAGAACAACAAAAAAAAAAAAATAAAAATCACCGTTAATAGATTTCAATGCTACAAAATCCTACACAGAAATACATCTGAAACGCTCTGGAATCCAGTCATCCTCCTGTAAATCAGAAAAGGCCTTAGATAAATAGGTTTGACCTGATTTAAATTTAATGAGATACATCGTCCTGATTGTTAATAATTGGTTTGGGGGAACCCAAAACAATAAAAGCAATAATCTCCTCCGGTATAAATTATACGAATTTATTTAGCAATCAACCGAACGGGGCGGGGGGGGGGGGGGGGGAAAAAAAAAAAGCGCCATTACCATTATCAATTTGTTTAGCTTAAGTTCGTTCTAATAAGCAAATAATTGGAAGCCAAATTGGCAGGCGGGCTTGGAGGGGATACCGGGAAGGTGCCTGCGTGCGATGGCGCTCCGCGGCCGCTAGATGGTGGGGTCGGCCCAGCAGAAAGGGCTTGTGCCGAGCGAGGACCGGCCATAAACCATCCCAAGGCGAGTGAAACATGGTTTTGATTAAAGCAGCCTGTTGGCTCAATAATCTGGGTAATTTTCAAAACATCCTTAATGTGGAAGAAGAACGCTGCAATGTCAGGGATGGCCTGGGGGCCCATTACAAACAGCAACGGAATAAATAAGGGGGAGAAATGAGAGGTCATGAAAACAAAATTAAGCTAATGTTTCAAATTTTGACAATTATGAATCGTTCCTCCAAGAAGACATTAAAAAAAATAATTCAGGCACTATTAGATAAAACACAAAGAGGACTCGTGGTACGCGTGTGAGTTCCCCGTGGGGCTGAGCGTGCTTGCAAAGCAAAACTTGACTTCGATTTCCCCTCTTCCCCCTGTCCCCCTTTCCAGCCAGCGACTGGGCAGGTCTCATGCAAACACAGACTCGCTTCTCCGAGTTCCTCCGAAAACTCCTCTCCAATCCCTTTATGAGCCGTTAAAAGGTGATGACCAACAAAACAAACAAATAAAAACTAGAAGCGTGTTTTCTACCAAATTAAAAAAAAATAATTAAAATAATATCCCCCGTTATGGACCAATCCTTTTTTTTCTTTTGTTTTTGTAGGAAACCGAAACAAGCGAATATAACAAAATCTGTGTTCATACCATGGCAATAGAGTTAAATATATACAAATATGTACAGTATAAAAATGCATCAAAGGAGGCGCAACTTTTCATCCAAACAAGCTGCAGCGCCCGAGGAAGAGCGGCTGGGCCCCTCCCCTGGAAGTTTCAGGCAATATGTTCTGTACAGCATGCACTGGGTACAAAAGGAGTGCAGGAGCACCGCGACACTCGCCGGGCAAAGTCACCGCCAGGCCTCTCGCCAGGGAGCCCCGGGCGCGGCCTTCGTATAAAAAATGGGTTTAATATCGCCTCTTCGCCATTCCCAGTATATACATCTGCGCTTTTTAAAAGAGAAACCAGCTTTCGATTCTTGCTTTTCCTCACGGTTTCGGAAGCAGAATCCTGACGGTGCTGCCAACACCAAGCGTGCGATGGCCCGCGAGCGCCGGGCACAGCGAACCCATCCGAATTTCCCGGCGTGACTGAGACAAGGCTGGTCCTGATCGGCGCTGCCACGTCCAGGTAACCAACCCCAAAACAAACACGCAGGGTGAAACACCAACAGAGGATGAGGAGGAGGTGCCTGAGCACGAGACAAAGGACACATTGTACCCGAGACGTGGGACAGAGGAGAACCCTGAGCCAAACGGGAGCTGTTGAGCTTTTGCAACCTGTATTGCACATCCCAGCGCCTGCTGCGGGGTGACGCCACGGCCCTGCCCTGCCCCTCCTGCAACACCCACCCACATCCACGTTCTTCAGCGTCACCTGGACCAGTTTCTACGGGAGAACCCTGCCCTCAGAAATCTCCCCCGTTTCAGGAGTTGCGAGGACGTGCGGTGCCACGTGAGCACGGGGAAAGCGTTCCCTGCGTTTTTGCGAGATGATATTTTCGTTTTCTTCGTGAAATACTGATCTTTTTTCCCCCCTGCTATCTCATCTAAGGAGTCTAATGAAAGCATTTGTTGCCTTTGCTTAGATCAAAAAAGGAAAGGGGGAAAAAAAAAATTTGCTCAGCTCGGTGGTGTGAACTGAAGTGGAGCTGTGCGATCCGCCAGGATTAGTGTTTAATCTGTTGTCTCAAGCAGGGCTTTTCACAAAGGCCTGAAGACATTTCATGAGCTGAGAGGGATGAGGAACTGGAAGTTTATTACTCTGCAGCTAAGTCCAGTGGTACAGCAAGTTCACTTTTAAAAACACTCGCCAAGAAGGTATTGTGCAGACAAGAAACAAGCATCTAAAAAGGGTCTGAAACTTCATCTACTCTTCACATTTTTTTTCTGGCATCCTCAAAGCAAGAAACCCCCAGGATGCTGGGATAAAAGTGCCTGCACTGGTGTAAATGTGGCCCAGCAGAGCAGAAGGAGCTGTACCAGTACAAAGTGCTTTATAGTGATACAGCTGCTGCTGCATCAGGACTTTAACCAGCACAATCACATCCCCAGCAAAGTTCTGCCATCACCTCCCTCACAGCACTAAAACCCTCTGAAGTGCAGGGGATTGAATTTGCCCGGAGCTCGAGGCTGAAGTTTGCTGGAGTTGGTTTCAAACCTGCCCAAACACAGTGGGAATCTGAGGCTGGCACCAGGAGGAGCTGGGCAGGCAGAGGGGAAAATCTGCGGGACTGGAAGGGGTGGCTCTGGATTCCCACAGGAATAAACGCACCCAGAGGCTGGCTGCTGCTTTCCAGACCTTGGACTGAAATGGGAGAGAGAGGCAGGGAACATGCAGGCAGGGATGTGGCACAGCACGTGTGGGCTGCAAAGGTGAGTCAGCTTCCAGTAGCACTGCAAACCTATTATTTTCATTATTTTCATTATTTTTATTATTTTATTCTTTCACTTCCCTTCAGAAGGCAATTGGAGAATAAAAATGCCTAATTCTGTGTGCTTTCCACTGCAGGAAATAATGAAGAAAAAAAGAAAAAAAGAAAAACCCCATTTCTTTCTGGAATAAAGTGGCTCACCCAGGGCCATCACCCAACAGGCTGATTTTGAGTTCAGGTGCTACAAATCAAGACCTGATTGATGAAATGTGAGTTGAAATCTGCCTTTAGCTGCATGTCCTTTATTCTTTTGCTATGTTTACAAATATGACACTTGCTGTGGTCCAGCCTGTCACATAACAAACGGTCACAGGTTGGACTTGAGGATCTTGGAGATTTTTCCCAACCTAAATGATTCTGTGACAGAAAAAAGGCTCATTTTGCACCCACCAATGTCCAGCTGAAACTCTTCAGCACCATTATGGAAATGTCCTTAGTTCTGGTGAAATTCAAGGATCTCTTGCTGACCATTCACAGCTGAGGACAAGAACAGCTGTGACCTGTGGGACAAATTGTGATGGGGGGCAGGAAAGCCAGGTGAGGAAAACCACGGTGTCCCTGCCCCTGCTGGGAAAGCCAAGGGACACTGCTCTGGGGAATTTTGGGTGGTCAATATGCAGGAATTCCAGCTCCACACCTTCCTGGAGCGGCACTGCCACGCCAGGCTGTGCTGTGACAAGAGGGGCACGTCCCAGCAGCTCACAGTCCATGGAGGTGGCTCCATCGCGCTCCTGCTTGGGGACAGATGGCCTTTAAAGCCTGCTGTAATTGCAACGTATCGATCCGGAATCTGTGATCAATACTGTCTTTATAGAGGGAATTTTAAATATAAATTGCATCGTATATCTGGTGGGGAGGACAAAAGCCCTGCGTGATGGAGACCCCCCTGCGCTCGCTCCAGCCCCGGGGTGACGATGGAATACGGGGAGGGGACAGGGGACAGCCCAGCCAGAGCCACCTCCTCAATCTCTGCCAACAATCCGGCTGCTGCCTCATTCCCTCGTGTTCTGCACAGCTTTGATGCCGAGGGGACACCACGGTGACACACCAGCCAGCACCCCCAGCAGCTCCCACCCAAAATTCCAATATTCCTCTGTTTTCTGGTCACCAAGGGCAGGATTTTCCACGCAAATCCTGCAGGGATGCTTCCCAGGGGGAATATCCCCTTCTGGTTCAGGAGCTGAACTGCGGGCATGAAGCGATTGATAAATATGGCACTTTATCAAAACGTGATTAAGGAAAAGAGGCCAAAAATTAGGGGAACAATCCCGGCCATTGGAATGCATGCGAGGGGACTCAACAGCCTGTAAGGCTGGCTTGGAAGGCTTGGCTTCACCCCCCATTGTGCTAATATATAATTATTGATTTCTAAAATGACTTTTTATATCCTCCCTGATCTCTAAAAAAGCTCGGGAGGTCAGTCTTGTAAATACTTTTACAAGCAGGCAATAAAACCCATGATAACTTGCATTGACAAGTAATTACTGGGCAGGTTTGTTAGCAGATTCTCAAAGATTTTTTTTTTAACCCGACAATTATTATTGTACTAATGACAGCCATTTTTAAAGTTAAGTGTCCTTCTCCCTCTCAGCTTAAAGTAATAAGAGCCTGGAAAAAAACCACCTGAGACTGATCCACTGAAATTCTTACACGTTAGGCCCCAAAGGAACGCTAATTACACCTCCCTGTTTTAAAACAGAGCATTTTTTTTTTCCAGGTGATATGGCTTATTTTGACACGGCTGGTGGCGGGAAGGGAGCTCTGGTTCTCTGAACAAATCCTTCAAAGCAGTGAGTAAGGGTAGCAATTCTTCCTGCTTTATTTCAGTGCAAGAGCATAAACAGCTTGGATATGTGGTGTATCAATATGCCACTTGTTAATAAGCAAGGACGTGAATCATAAATATTCGGCTGTTTGATCACCAGGCTTTTAATTAATGTTTTGATGATCTCCAATAAGAATAAAAGTCAGAACGATAGATATTGAGTAGCAACGACAGAGAAAAGATGCAATGATTTTCTGTGTTACCTGATTTATATGACAGAGAAACTATCAACTCATCCAGTTTCGTACAGAGAAAAGAGAGGAGAGACGTACATTTTCTTTTCTTTTTTATATCGTATTGTAAAAAATAAAAATAAAAATCACTTAATTCAAACATGTACCTAAAACGTTCCCCGAGGACGGCGCTGCGGGCGAAAGGATCGAGCTTCAGCACCGTGAGATAAAGGTTTGTGGCCAGATTTTTAAATGAAGCTGTTCCCAAACACTGAAGCAACACCTGACCTCCCTCAGGGGGTGCGGCCCACCCAAAAATTCCCAAAACCTTTGGGGTCCCAGAGGGGCACCAGCAAAGCCTCTTTCCTGCCAAAATTGAGCAGCTGGTGCCCCACACAGCTCCAGCTCTGGGTGCCGTGGGCTGCCCGGGGACTCCAGGCCTCCTTTTTAGTGGGCAGAGGCTCCCAGGAGCTCCCCGTGTTTCCTGTCCTACAGCTCGGCCTCGCCACAGGTGCAAAGCCCGTGCGTGGAGAATCCCATAAAAACCAGCCAGGCTCCCTCCTGTGTCAGCAGCAGGGCCGGGAGCCTCACTGCCAGATGCTGCCAGCAGCCCAGGGTTATTCCCTGCACCCAGGAGCTCGGGGAAGGAGCCGCACGTGCTGCTTCTCCCCGGGGCCATTTCTGGCAGCGCTCGTGGCCTTTGGGGCCCCACCTCGTGCAGCTTCACCCCCTGACTCCGGCCCGGGCCGTGCAGTTTAACAGCTTCTGAGGAGCTCGATGCTAATGCATTGATTTTGCTTTAATAGAATTTTGTTGTCGATGGCCGGTGCTCGGCACGGCGCAGGCTTCAATCTTAACCCATCTGAAGGCTCTGCTCGTTTCCAGTTGAGCTCCGTTCATTTCCAGTTGAATAGGTTAAGCAAAGACAGACCTCACTGTTCTCAATTCACTTTATGATCCTCCCATCATAAAAAATAATATCAGCACCTTGCTTTTCATGTCAGAACTACATTTGAGCTGCTATTCCCTATGCCCATGAGTAAATCCCATAAAAGCCGCCCCGTTGTACTGTCGCTATTTTTCCTTGTGGATGATTGATTGATGGATGAGTGCTGACACTTCAATGAAGCTATTTCGACTGCCATCTCAATCCGATGATGTGAGGGGTATATTTTCTGTCCATGCCTCATTACTTCAGAATGACATTCCTGGAACTTCATTTACTTTTTCCCTCCTTCCCTCAAGCGCCATATTTTTTCCCATCTAGGTTATGCATGCCATAAAAAAAGCAATTTGCTATTATATGTGGCATAAGGGCAACACTTTCCCTAGGAGGTAAATAAGAAGGGCCTTTTTTTTTCTCCTCCGTGGTGAGTTTAGGGATCATGTCGAAATTTCCCAGGCGGTGCCAAAAAAAGGCAAAAAAAAGGGAATGCGGGGAACGTGTTTAGTCTGATTTTGTGGCTGCTGCACTTCAATTATACCCTCGAACGTTGCAAACAAAACGACGGGAAAAGACACCCCAAAGCCCTTTCTGATTTGAGAAAGAGCCTCTTCTCCTCCACTCGTGCCTCGCATACTTTGAATATTTCATTTGCCACGGAATAGCGATTTACAACTCGAGCCGGACTTATTTCCCCTTGGAGAATCGGGGAAGTTCATCGTTAAATGCGGAGATGGATTTGTCTACTGGAGGTTGCTTTCTCTGAGCGAGAGCAAAAACAGGGCTGTGCCTGGATCTCCAAGCAGTGCACTAGGAAAAGTGACATTGGCGTATCCTGGAAGGTTCTGGGAGTTGGCTTGGGACCCGATTCTAATCTGTGTAATACAGTATTCCCGTTAATAATAATGCATAATTAAGACATCCGTTAAAAATCCATAACGTTAATTTAATGGAGAAAATCTAATACAGTTCTATTGGAATTTTTACGTTAAATTAACTTTAACGGGCTTTTAATGGATGTCTTAATTAGATCTCATTATTAACGTGAATATTCCACAAATTAAAATTGGGACCTCGAAGTTTTAATGAGAAAAGTTGCAAGCACAAATTCGAAATTGCCATTTTTGTGGCCCCCTTTCTCCCAGGCCGGGGTGGGTGTGAGGACGCGGCCCGGACAGAGCTCGGACACCAGATTCTGATCCCATTTTTGGTGGCACAAATCCAAAGCCACCCTGTTGACCACAACAGAGCTTCAGATTTACGCCCACCTGACTGAGAAAGGAATTCTGCTTTCATTCTTTTATATCTATATATAGATATTTATATAGTGATATTTATATATAGATATATCTCTATTTATATAACGTTCAATAATCTAACAATAGTACTTCTTGTTTAAAAATCCCTCCATCCCATACGTCTCGTCATGAACCGTAATGGAGATTTAAATATATATATATATCTGAGGAATAAAACAAACGGAAAATAATCCATTTCAAACAAATCTTTGGCAGCAACATGGTTAAGCATAACTATTTGAACAACTTGCACAGAAGATTAACATTGTTCAGAGGTTTTTTGGCTCAGAATCTGTTTTAACTTAATAATTCTTGTACTTACTGTGATGTATTGATCCCTAGTGCAATGACTGGATTGGGCAACCCAGGTGCAACAGTAATAGCTGCACAGAATAGAAACATTTCCTTTAGACAAACTATCCCAAAGGGGTTATAAATAGGAAATGGACATTACCATGAAAAGTAAAGCTTCCAACGTGACTGCATCTTGTGTAGCACACTTGGACATTAAACTATGAAGAATTTTCTTTTTTTTTTTTTTCCTGTCAAGTATTACAAATTGACGAAATAAGTACATCAATGTTCTCAGTCATTATCTTACTTCAGTGGCACTTTGTTTTAGTGACAGCAAAAAGGGACAGTGGAGACCAGACAGCCCCGGTGCAGTTTATCAATGAAAATCTAATATCGTCCATAAGCAGGGGAGTGGAAATCAATACTTCATTACCAAATTGTTAGTGAGGATGAAGAAGAATAGCAGGAGTTTTTTGGCAGCCTCCTCGGTCCGGGTTGCTGGGAGTTCAATGTCAGGGCGGCGGAGCCGTGCGGGGCCGGGCGCGGGGCGGGCGCGGAGCTGGGCTAAGGCATTCGTCCTGCAAGCACAACAACAACAACAACACAGCCCTGTTACATGGGTCTGGCACAGCCCCGCTGCTTACCGGGCTCCTGCAGCCCCAGAAACCGCTGGGAACGGGCTCCGCTCTATTTCCTGCACCCACAGGCTCACCACAACAAGGACACCCGAGCGTGGATGCAATCCGGCAAACTCCAGCCCCTCACTCTGCTTTCCCCTCATGTTCCTTAAACTCGGGCTTCGTTCCTATAGCCAGCCAAGAACGTGCTCTAAAATCCTCAAAATCCTCCTGGAGACTTGGACATCTCGGTACCCACCCTGTGTTTAATTACTCCGCTATTGCTGTGTTTTTCCTGCTCGTTGTGGCACCTCCCCGGCATTCGAAGCCATCTTCCAATGGACCTTTTCCACACCCTGCAGCTGCTAAAAGTGCAAAGTGACTCCAGTGGTGAAGTCGCTGCTGCACAGAGACAGAAGGGGCTTATTCTATTTCATTTCAAGATGTGGGTTTAAAAGTTCAGCCCCAAGTTGAGTTCTGCTTTGCGTATAACCTGGGAGAAAGATACTGAGGAAAGCAGTGGAAAAAAAACAACTGGAAAAACAGGGTGAGAAATGAGGCAGGCAGTGAGCAGAGTGAAAGTCAATCTGGAGAGAGCACAGAGGGAAAAAAAAAAGACCTGCAGTGGGCAAAGAGAAATATGTTACTGAAAAATATATTATCTGTTCAAGGCCACGGATATTTCAGCAAACACAACTCACATCCTGCAGTGTGTTCTCTGTGTTCTGGCTAAATCAACTGGAAATTCAGTAGCAGCTTTATTTAAAGTAAAATAAACTCAGCTTTTCAAAAAAATTCCATATGAAAACAAAAAAGTCCATTGACTTCACACCAGTCAGTTTATAATTTGGTTTGGTTTACAGTATCTTCACCTTTTCAGTTTTCACAGTGATGCTGAGTTTTGCATTGGCAACCCAGACCTGCTGTGGAGAAACTGTTGGAAGGGAAGAAGAGGTTTTGGCAGCTGAATGCAGAGACTTTTGGCAACCGAGGATGCATGGAAGTCAGCTTGAAATTGTGGTGAATACCTTGGATCATTATTCCCACTTACAAGATATTAAAAGCAACCCATGTTGACACTTTGAACATGGTGCCTTTAGGTTTCGAGGTAACGCTCCAGAGCAGTTCACGCTTTGCGAAGCTGAATTATTTCTCACTGCAAAAGGGCAAAGCTGTGCCAGTTTATACCCCGCTCGAATCTCCGAGAGATCCAGAAGCGTTGCTCTTGTGGGGCCTGGAGCTGAAACACCAAATCCTCACCGTGGAATCACCTCTGGAAATGGTCCGAGGGAGACCGTGGGGATGGCACGGGCACTGGGCTTTACCCGTCCGAGCAGAGGCTTCCAGGGTGGAAAACTACCTGGATATCCCCCCTGAGTCCTGCACATCATTAGGATAATTAAGCTGAATTAGCATCACTGAAAGTGTAAAATCTGGGAAGGAGACTTGAACTTATTGCAGTTCCCTGCCAGTGGGAAATGCTTACGAAAGCTTGGATTGGAAAATGGAAAAGCCAAACTCCTGCCTCCTTTTCTTTCGGTGTCGTTGTGAGGAAGGCCCTGAGCCTGTTTGGGCAGCAGAGCAATACTCCTGGACACTGCCCTGGCCCAGAACAACATTACGGACACTGGTAGCCCTGGGCAGACACTTCACTGGTCCACGAGAAATTCTTCTGGCAGCAGGAAAACTTTTCAGGCTCAGTGTCCGTGTGCTTGACTAATGGCAACATCTCTGCACAAGTAAAATCAATTGGGACTTGGCATTGATTTCCACGGGATAAGTACTTCACCCCTGAGGTCTTTTGGCCAACTGAGGTCTCCATCCTTGTGGGTTTTGTTGTTTTCTTTTTTTTTTTTATTTTATTGATACCACTGCAGGCTAGGACAGGACTTTGGGAAATTAATTAGTGTGAGCCCTGATCAATAAGGGTCATAGTTTATGTATTTCATTATCAAGTCTGTAAGAGATTCAGGGAGTTGGTGAAGAGCTTGTCACCTGCAGTCAGGGCAGCGCAGGCTGCACATTCCAACAGCACCCGACGGGCAGAGCCCGGTGCTTTTCCTGGGAATTTGCTGTGCCCTAAGGAAATCTCCATCATGTAAATTACCGTCTCCTATTGATGCAACGGGATAACAAAAATGACAATATTCCTCTGTGATCCACCCACCACAGTCCACGGGAGGCTGGGGATCAAAACTTCTCCCGGCTGCACCTGTACCTATCACAATAAATTGCAGGACTCTTTAAAGGCCACATAGAAAGACTCAGACAGGCCCTTTGTGGTTACCAAACATGTTATCTCTAGATGTCATTTGTGACCTACTTTTGCTAGATTTTTGCAGCAGCACTAAAATCTGTTCCTTTCAGAACCACGCCGTGTGCAGAGCACCTAGAAAGGGGGAAACAGCAAATCTGGATCTATTTTATTTCATTTAGGGCTCCCCTTGCCATGAATTACAATGTTACAGACTCTAAACGCCTTCTCGTTACCCATAATTATAACCAAAATTATATCAATCTAAACAGTAACTACTGGAATGATTCATCCTGATTGGGAGGAGCACGCTCCCTGGAGTTCTGCCTGCCCATCCATTTTAAAGCCTCATGGCAGGAACAGCTTTCCAGAAGGTCATTTAACAGCACATTAAATAAATAAACAGAACATATTTGCTTCAGCAAACACGCTCGAGCAGGATGGGAAAACATTTTGGGAGAGGTAGGAATAACCCTCCTGAAAATGAAATCGTTCAGTTCTTCACCTTGCTGAGGGTGCAGCACCCACCCAAGGGCAGGCAGGGTGATGCCAGCAGGGAAAATCCTGCCCACTGAAGGGTCCCACCACCCACCGAGGTCACCAGCAGGTCCCTGAGCCTCTCATGTCCCTGCAGAAGCCACCAGTTCTGTATATTCACCCTCAGCCCTCAGCCACACGGAGAGGGAAGCACGGAAAACATTTCTGATCCAAGCCTGTGGGAGTGTGGGGTAAAACAAAGGAGATGTGGGCTCTAGCTGAGCTGTTCCTGGGGTGTGGCTGCCTGAACACAGAATCATTTGCTGTAACACCCAGGTGGGAGGATTTAGAGACCTCCTTGCCTGGGCTGGTGCTTTTCTCCGGATGGTTTGGGCAATGCAGAGCTTTGCAGGGGCCCAGGCAGCTGAGGCAGCAATGCTGCAGGAGGGACAAGGAGCTCCAGAGTGAAGGGAGCCAAAAGGAAAGCTGGGGAGAGACAATTCCCAAAGGCCTGGAGTGACAGGGCAAGGGGAATGGCTTCAAACTGACAGAGAGGAGGTTTAGATTGGATTTTGGGAAAAGATTCTTCCCCGTGAGGGTGGTGAGGCCCTGGCACGGGCGCCCCAGAGAAGCTGTGGATGAGTGAGACAAAAAACTGAGGCTGCAGCTTGCCATGGCTCCAGAGACGCCCTGTGGAATCCTGCGCTGCTGGGAAGAGGGGGATTTGTGCCACTTGTGTTGAGGGAGGCCAGGATTTCACCCCTGAGCCCAGCGTGGGCCTCGAGGTGACACAGGCCACACACGTGCTTGGTGGTGACAGGCACCTGGTCACCCCATTGCTGCTGCACACAAAGCCCAGTACAGGGGTGGCTGGAAGAATCACAGACTTGGAAAGAGAAAAAAAAAACACTACAGGGAACATTTAACTTTTATTCCTTCCTATAAATAAAGTATAGCCATCAAATCACAATGTATTTGGGAGCACATGTTATTGACAGCCTATTCTTGGAGGGGGGAGAAAAAAAAGAAGTGGATTTTTTGGCAAAGTTTCCTAAAGATTAACTTGTTCATTGTACAGGGCACCATCTGCCCTTGGAGAGAGATTTAGTTGATGGCAGCTGCAACCAAAGTGTGGAAGATAAAGCTGAATTTCTGGTTTCTTTTCAACTAGCAACTGTCATTACAGGTCACACGCAAACTGTGCCATTTTCTGTGACAAGCAGGTTCTGCAGACTTGGGTGCTCACTGTGTTTTAAAGAGCCACCTGTAAGGATCCCAGCCGGGAAACAGCTCTTGGAACACACCTTGCAAAACGTGGATTTACAGCAGGGAAGACAAAGCAATTATGGAGCAACCATCTGGGCCCTGGCTGAGCGTTCCAGGCCCGGGTTTGCAGGGATGGGAGTCAGCAGGATCTCGGGGGTCACTTACAGGTAGAACCCCTCATTTGAGTGCTTAAAAAGGCTGGATTGTTATCTGCAAGTGTTCACTCAACTGTTGCATTATCCACAAGTGCCTCCCTGTTTTCCTTGGGTTGTAATTCCCCAGGCGATCAAACCCCACACTTTTTAAACCCCGAAGAGAATTTCTAAATCCCCCGAGCAGAGGCTGCTGTGGTTGGGATTTGCCCCACCTCTGAGCTGTGACACTAAAATGTCTCCATTCACTGTGAGGCAGCACTTGAGAGTGGGGAGATGCTGATCTGCCTCTGAGTTACTCAAATACCACACAAACCTCGGCCTGGCTGCAGCCAACCCCTCCAGCAGGGAATTTGTACCTCCTCCCTCCCTCCTGAACAGGGGAATGACGGTCCCTTCCTCCTCGGAACAGAACGGGAGGGGAGAAGTTAAGAGCACACTGGTAGATTTTATTAGGACTGAGAAACAAAGCACAACAAAAAAGCAAACCCAAAGCTCTTTCCTTTCATCCCTGCCTTGCTATGAAAATGCCTTCATATTTGCAGGCTTGCTGACAATATTTCAGGATGGTACATCACACACCGTCTCGTCTGGAACAGCAGACATTGTCAGTGCTGGGAGACAACCACTCTCTGGTTTGTACTTCACAAAGATTCTCTATAAAGCATTTCTATAGGAAAAAAAAAAAAAAAGAAAAGAAGAGAGATTTTTGAAATTTGTGAGTCTCTTAGCCTTTCAGACAAGGATGAGTTCTGGTTAATTTTCTTCTGATGATTTCCACATCTTCTGCAAGGAAAAACAACAGCTACCATTGCCTTAAGACAGACTGAACTAGTTGTGACATGCCTAGAGATGAGATTCTTTTTCCCATGTGGAAGAATTTGCAGGACATAAATTTGCTCTTCAGTTTATTCTGTTCAGTTTAACTTGTTGGTCTCTTCTCCCATTTCATCACAGCAGAAGGGGATCGTGTTTGGAAACAGAAAATGCTGCTGTTGGTAGCTTTTTAACCAAACCATGCTTTTGGATAATAGGATTATTTTTGAAATGGCTGGAGGCTTTGCCTTCCCAACAAAATATTGCTGATCATTTCAGGTGTCAGTGCCTCTGCTGGCTCTGTGATGTGCCCAGACCATCCAACCAAACCTCCTTGGGAAGGCTCCCACTTCTGCAGGACAGAACCACGCTCACCCCCTGCCTCTCCCTAGGGAAATTCACTTTTCCCATCCACATCTGACTGAGCTTTCAGGATTAGGGCCTTTGAAGAGACATCCAGAAAAATGTTTAATTTTTAAGACTCTGCCTGTTTGGGTTCCTTTCTGCAGAGAGCACCGGTGGGCAGGAGCGGAGGCTGCTCACGTGAATCCGTGTGGGATCTGCCGCTTTCCCCTCTCTTTGTGAGGGAGCTCTTCAGACACAAATCCCCACCTTAAAACGGGAACGGGCGCGAGCTGCGAGTAAATCACGGGCTCGGCGGTGCCAGAGCCGCACAGGCTCTTCTGCTGCTGATTTGTCTGCAGAATATATCACATGCCAGTTCCTTGAATTAGGATCACGGGGAGAAGGGAATCATTAGAGAGTAGAAGGAACTCTAACGCATAAAGAAAACTTATCCGTTTGTCTCCTCCGCGCCGCCTGCTTTATTTCCTCCTCAGGCGCTGACAGCACTGATGAGGCAAAGGATGCCGTAATCCTGAGCGATTGCTTTGGGGGGCAGCATCCTTAGGGTGCAAAACGTTGGGTACAGCAGAGCTCTGCACTTCCAGGCCCTTTTCCCCGGTCACCCCGCGGTGTTCGGCGGTGCTGGAGGGTGAGGGCACAGCCTGGATCGGGTATTTCCCTCCTGGAGCCCTTCCCTCCGCTCGCAGAGCGCCTCGGAACGCCAGGTAAATTAGACTTGGAGAAAGGGACACTGCATCTTTGAGTAATGAGGCTGGGAAACAGGGAACACATTTTCCACTAGCTCATGTCTCACTGTATGGCAGCCTGATTTCCTGACACTTCATAATAAATCATTGCTTATCACTCACATGGGAACATAACATGGCTCAAGTTAAGATTCGTTAGTGATTGTAAAGAAGAAACATGAATTGCTCTCTATCAGGGCTTTTTGATCATCCTTCTGTCCACTGCAGGTGTTTTTTTAATCAGAATATTTACAGGAGCCATTGTCTAAGGCATAAATAACAAGGAGAGGAAAGAGCAGAAAATATGAATAATGAAAATGAATTTATTTGTCTTATTTATGTGTTTATGTAAACACTTGGCAATTGCTTTGCACAGCAGCTTGTATTCAGTGTCACGGGCTGCTGCACCAACACAAGTTGGTAAAGCTGGGATTTTAAATATATATACGTGAGTGTGTGCCTATAAAAAAACCCCCTAAATGCCAATACATTCCTTTTCCGGGGAAAGAAGGTTCTAGCAAGCTCATCCAGAGCCTGCTTGCTTTAGGATGGCATCCTCAGGGAGAGGAGAGGCTGATCCTGATCCTGCTGGCCGCACTTGCACCAGTGGGAGGGGAAACCTGGTGACCTCAGAGGCTGGGTGGCTCTAACTGGGACAAGACTGGGACCTGGGTGGCCTTGGCAGTGCCAGGGTTGGACTCCGAGCTCTTAATGGGCTTTTCCAACCTCAGTGATTCCGTGGTTCCGTGTTTGCAGCTCTCTATCCAGGCAGTTCGCTGCCTTCCCTGACCTTCAGGGGTCGGAATTTTTTCTGTAGTTCGCAACTTCTTCCTCAGCAGTTTAGGGCGAGGGGTGAAAAGCTGATGGGTTTACAGATGGTGTCAGCAGTGCTTCAGGGGAACAGAGAGTTTTGCATAAAAAGACCTAAAAGCTGGAAAAATGGGAGCTCACTTAAAGAACGATAACAAATATGCAGAAATTTTTCACAAAAAGAAAAAAAATTAAAAATTCTGTTCTTTCCCTTGTTTTACAAATAGTTCTCCTTTAATTTCCTTCTTTATCTTTCGGGTCTGATTGTGGGAAGTACCTAAAACTTTGGGATAACCCGAGAGAAATCAGATAAGGGAACTATTTGCTGCAACTGTGGCTTTGATTATTCCCCCTTCGGTAATTTGCTATTTACTACATTAATCAACGATATAATGTGTCATTTCTACTGCTCCCTGGCTGAATAATTTCCAAAACTACAAACAGCTTTCAAGATAGTTGCCAGACAGGCGCAAATTAATACTTTCAGAAATTCTTCCTAGAAATATTCCCATGAACAGAAGCTTTCGCACCCTCTATTTGTGTAAAGAGTTGGCTCAAAAAAAAAAAAAAAAAAAAAAAAAGCCAAATGATTATTTTAGGCAAATTCTTGCATGTATTTTTTCTGGTTTTATATATATTTCTGTCTAATATTTATCAAAAATAGGCAGTTTACAATAAGCAGCCTTGGGAGACTTTTCACCTACTACCAAGAGATGATTAGAGACGAGGATTAAACCCCCAACTCTTGACCAAGGAAAAAGACACAGATTTTCAAATATATCTGCGCCGGGCTCTCAATCTGCACTCCCTTGAAGTGGTGTAGTGAATGGGAATATTCTCCATTTATTTTGGCTTACGCTAAACTGGAATTTGTGCCCCATAAGCTTCCTGCAATTCTTATAAGTGGAACTGCCTTTGTCAGCATTCCTGATATTTCCCCACGGAAATGGTATTAAAAATCAGCACATTTGCCCTACAATCTCACGTTTTATCCTTAAGAGATGAGGGCTTTTGGTAGATTTTGTTGTTGTTGTTCTCTCTTCCTGTAAGGAAATGGCTTAATAAAAACCTCACCCAGAGCCTGGAAGGAGACGCTCTGTCTTCGAAATGTTAATTCTCTCCCCAACCACGCCTGGGTTAAAAACAGATATTGAAACAGGGGAATAAATATTTGACAATGCTGTTAAGGCAACTTTGCTAACGATTTTTGAACAACCTCCAACCGAGGCCTAAATGTCTGCAATATCCATAAACAACTCTATACTGTCCAATTAGGGAGACAAAGACGTAGAGTCCTGTCAGGAAGATTTGCATGGCTAAGTGTCTGAGATCGCGGAGCCGATGAGGGATCGCTGCCGCGGCTGGGGATGCTCACAACGGATGACTATCATTAGGATATTACCGAGGCTTACACCTTCCCAATTACTGGCAGGATTCATTAGTTACTGCTGCATTTCCCTAATAGAATCCTCTCTCTTGGCTTATCACTACCTTCCCTCTGTCTACAGAAACCCACAACTCAGCAGTCGATCACCTATGAAAAATTAGACGCCGGAGCTTCCAGTGGCCTATTTAAAATGAAAAGAAGGAATAAAGAACAAAAAAAAAAAAAGAAGAAAAGAAGGGCTGGAATGCAGATATGTGGCATCAGGTGGGTTTGGAATTCTTCTCTTGCTATTGAAGTGTTTGAGGGGAAAAAGAATCGGCGGCAGCTGCAGCGAGCGGCGTCGTGGTGGGTTTGGAAGCACAATGGAAGCGTTTTACACGGCCCCACGCGCGCACACGCACTGCAGGCACATTGCAGAGTGACAACTCCTCAAGGCCGCTCGGCTGAGGTTCCCCAAGGAAGGTTGGTGAGGGTTCCAGGGGCTCAGCCCCGTTAGGGAGAATGGGGAGAGCATTTCCACGCTGTCATCACGTTACTATCAACAGCGTTATCAGTATCAACTGCTTCCACAATTATGCACAATGCACAATTATGCTCTTCCTGCACAAAGACTTAGCAACCACCGAACTCGTTTTCTTTTTAAATACACTGAAAAGAGTGTAGATTTCAATCCTTCATCTGCTCACAGACGAAATAACATTTCCAAATCATCACTGATAGCATTTTTTTCCTCCCATTCTAAGGATGGCCAACTGTTCTCAGCGATTTCTATTACATTTCCTACCTATTATTTCATGTAATGGCATTCCTTAAATTTTAAATTAGCTTTGAAGAATAAAAATAATTGAATTCCTGCTGTTTTGTGTACATAGAGGGTGACAGGAGCTAATGTGATAATTTAAACTGTAAATGAGTCTTCACTTTGTGTTCATTAATTACAGCTAATTACTGAATTACAAACCTTCTTGGTTAGGCACTGTTATGTATTCATGTAGCATGTTGGATTTCCAGCTGGTAGAAAACTGTTTTATAGACTTACAAGCTGACACACCAAGCTAGCGCCGAAACAATTCCGTGGGAGAAAGGAAGGGAGGGCGGGGGGGCTGCTCCTGCTCCTGCTCCTTGGATCCAGGCACCGAGGAGCAAACCTGAGCCTCAGGTGAGCCAGGATCTCCTGTGTGTAATTGGGAAATGTTTGCTGTGTTGGGCAGGCAGAAATGGGAGTCCGAGCTTACATTTTGTGAGCCTGCCCTGCTCACTCCTGGCTTACACCGGAGTTACTCCCTGGTTAAGCAGAGTTCCTCCTTCTCAGGGCACTGCAGTGAGGCAGAAATGCCTCTGGGAATGGATCCTGCAGCTCTGCTCGGGAGCAGCAGGACGGTGACAGCAAACCAGGGCCATGCATGGTACTCAGGCTCAGGGCTGGGCCTGCAGAGCGGATCCTTCTCTGAAGGTTAGGCCTGTGCTGGAAGAGCTCAGCTGAATAATTCTCAACAGCCAGAAATTAAGAGCCAGATCCTCAGCTGATGTAAAACCATGGAGCACCATTAATTTCAGGAGAGTTCTGTTGATTCCCAGCACCTGAGGAGCAGCTCAATGGGGCTGTAACAATAAAGACTCTGATGAGCAGCCCCTGAAAGCAGCAACACTAATGTGTGACTGCTCACATAAACACCAGTTCAATGACAAGGCTTTTCTGCCTGAGAACTAGGCTGTGTCTTCAGGTTTCATGATAAGTACCGGGCTTTTGTCCTTAAATAATAATTTTCATCTGGAGAATGGCACGGTGACTTGTTCTAACACCAACAGAGATTCAGCAGTAGGCTTCTCAATGGGATTTGTGTCATGTCCCGTTCCCTCATCACCTTCCCATGCTGCCTCTTCCCTTTCAGGGCATGAAAAGAGATGGGGAAACCAGGGCAGAGAAGATGTGCAGGCAGAAACTCCTTTTATTCTGCGGGTAGTACCTCTCTGCTATCATATAAAGATAATGACTTTCATTAATCTTCTGTAGGTCTTTAATCAAAGGGTTGTTTCACTCCATGCAGAGACACTACTTAAATGCTACTAAACGTTAAGTAAAAATGAGAATTCTCGGTATCAGATACACAAAGATGGTGTGAGAGGCAGCACTGCACCCAGGGAGGCTCAGCACCAGAGGGGAGGCTGCTGCTCAGGAAGTCACCAGCCACCATTTCCAGGCAGTGTTTGACCCAGCTTGTTTGCTGTCTCACTCCTTTTCGGTCTCACAGCCTCTGGCATGCAAATCTGCGCTGCAACTGAGCCTTCCAGAGGTGCCCGAGGGAAGCAGGGGCCTCACACCTATTGGCAGAGCAGTGCACCCGGAGCCCTTTGGCTTTCCCCCCTTTTTTGGCAGAAAGGCTGATTACTCCATTAGCTGAACAACTCGGAAGGGATGACGAGCAACTAACAAGAGGATAACACTGTATTTTCTATTTGTTTTCCTCCCTTGCAGCGGTGCTAATTAGAGGAGTTCTTGATACAGAGCTCTGGGAATGCTGATGAGAAGCACACAAAGGGCTGGAGAGCCTCTCCTGTGGAGCACTGGATGCTCCCGCAGCACCCTCTGGACTGTCACCGCCCTGCTCCCCGCCACTGCTCGTACCTGGGACTTCATGGTGGGACAGACCAGCAGCCTTTCTGATGCCTGAAGCCGCACCTGGGGTGAGTAACTCCACCTTAACTCACAGCTTATTGCAACAAAATGTGTTTTCAATATCACACCTGCTTGGCAGCGGTGGAAGGGAGGCAGGACTGAGGTGGGGATGCGTCTCCAGAGGGGCTCTGGGCTGCACTGGCTGGGAGTCACCAGTCACCTCCCTCCCTGGCGCCTGCTGCTGCCAGCTCCTTGGGCAGGCCAGCCTCAGGGCTTGGGAAAAAGGGACACGCTGCCCTGACATCCCAACCGCACCACCAACAGCTTCTCCTTCAAAGCTCTCCAGCCCTCCTGCGCTGGGGAAGGGGTCGTGGGGATGGAGGCCACGAGAGAAGGACGGCACCTCTTTCCCATTCACCAAGGTTTGATTTCCTTTATGAGCACGATCCGCCAATCCGTAATCAAGGGTTAATTTCACAGCTCACTGCTTCATCTAGCATAATATCCATTCAGACTAATTAAATCTGTCTAATAATGTGAGTGTCTTTGTCTTTGTTCTTTCCATTCTTTGTTTTACACCCTTCACATCTCATCTCCAGAACTACACGCCATCACACTCTGCTTGACAAGCAGAATCCATCCCTAAAATTAAAACATTCCTGACCTATCTGCGATGACAAGGCAAGCAAGCTTCACAGCGCTGCGGCCCATGAAGGGAGCTGACACATTTGTTTTTAATTTCAAAAGAGTAGAAAGTGAAGATCTGACCCTGTCAATCAGGCCCTGTGACAAGTTTAATCATTGCTGCCCCACAAAAATCACGGCTAAATAGGAATGCAAATAATGTATCACAGGGCTCTTATAAATGCTAATCAAGGAGAAGTAATCAACTGACAATTTCACTGATCTCCTTTCTGAAGAAGTCAGTCAACGCACTGTCTCTGGACCACAAAGAGAAGAAAAGACAAAAGGCATAGATGCCGTTTCCCAAAAAAACCTATCCTTTTTCAGGGCTTTCTTTTTCTTTTTTTTTAATAGAGAAAAACAGAGAATTCACTCTTTTTGATCCTCCACCGAACTTTAAAGCAGAGCTGTTTCTCAGGAACTTGAACAGTTACATGTCAAGTGTACTTTATTAACAGTACCCTCCCAACCCAGAGACAGCACTTGGAAACTTCTGCTAAAATAAAAAATCTTCATTTGTCTTTGTCATTCATCCATCTTCAAAATTCTTCTCCGTCTTAACAACTCCTGTCCTCTACGGGCAATATATTTAGTGATATATGAAGTTTTACAAGTGGAAAGCTAATAGTCAAGCTCACATTTTTTTTTTTTCCTAGCAGCTCTCCTCCTCCCCAGCTGAAAAAAGAAATATCTTGCCTGGGATTTATTTCTGCAGCAGCAGGATTTTTAAAGTGCCTCTCCTTTTATGACCTTTTTAAGGTGGTGAAGAACGGACAGCTCAGGTATCATTCCAGCCTTTCCCTCACCAGTTCTGCACGGTGAGAAGTCGTGGCTTCACCTAGGCAGGGACAGAGGAGGGCCCAGGATGGGCAGATGCACAGGCCCTGTAATTCCATTCTCTGTTGTCCTCTCCCTAGTTTGCTGTGGAGGGTCCTGGCTGGGCCCATCCAACCTCAGGCACTGCACTGGCACGGAACAAAAGGAGATGGCCAAGGAGACTCAAGGCAGGGAGATGTGAGGAGCATAAAGATTGCCCTAAGGGGTGAAGCTCAAAGGATCTGCTCGTTTGCAGTTTGGTTGGGGTTTTTAATTATTATTGAACTATTTTCCTACATGGAGCCAATAGATGAAATAACCCGCGGAGGGCTTCAGCAGCAGAGGCTTGGGCTCCCAGCAGGGTTTGGACAGAGAGATCTTCCACTGCAGCAAACCCTGGGGCTTTCCCAACCGTGGCAGTTGCAAAGCAGCAGGAGCAGCTTTATCAAAGTCAGAACTGTGTCCTGCGTTGTGTTTTGGGTTTGCAGGGCTGAGTGACGGAGCTCGGAAGGGCCACGAGCAGCTGCCACACGGGATGGGGAAGGGGCCACCAAACCCCTTCCAGACTGGACTCTGAATCACCCACGTTTACACAGGAGTGAATTAAAACCGGAATAATCTCTGGCCAAGCCCAAGTTTCCAACTCCTAGAAGCGCCGGGGCAGCAGCAGAAGCTGCGGTGCCACTTCAGTGAGAAATGAGAGCTGGAGCTCTGTCACGCAGCGCTCGCTGCCAGACGGGGATGTTCCAGCAGCCAGCGCTGCGTGCAGGATGAGCGTGGAGGGTGGGAGCAGCAACCAGAGAGAGGAATTGAAAAGCACTTTGCAGTTGTCATGTCACTTAGCAACAACCTTTCCCTCCGCACATCACCGCGGGCGCAGCACAGAGCAGCGGCACCGACACGCGGGCGAGCGGGAGTGGGAGGGCAGCAGGAGCTGAGCCCCAGCTCGGCACACGCGGCTGTCGCTCCCGCCGCTGGCCCGGGGCTCGGGGGCTCCCGAATTCCCTGCCGGGCCCGCGAGTGACACCGACGCTCCTGGAGGAGCCACCAAAGTTCAGCTCTTTGTTTCCCAAACAAACTCCACTCACATGGTCACTGCTGTTGGCAGTTTCACTCTCCCGTTGGCAATTTCACTCTCAAACAAACACCTCCTTGTTTTTCCTAAGTGTATCAATCTCCCAGCTTCTTCCCTGCAGGATTCCCACCCTCCTCTCTCTTTACACGCTGGATTTTCATCAAAAGATCCACACTTGCAAGGCCTCAACCCCTGACACTTCTCCCAGGAGTTTATCCTGTGGATCCGATCAGCTGCTTCTGTCACGTGGAGAATCTGCCTGGGCCCTGATAAACAGAGGAGGAGATCCCTTCCTGCAGGGCAAAATGGCTAAAATTAAAAACTCCGGCATGGAAAGAGGGCAGGGTTAGAGTTAGGGTGCAGGCCACTTGGCAACTTTTAAGGAGGATGAAAAGTCACCCACCTCTCTGCTTTAATTACATCGCTTGTCCTTGGTTTTTTTAGCCCCAAAGAGTTAGGATTTAGTTATTAGCTGTCCCCATACGAGTAGGGACCAGCTGAAGGGCTGACTGTGGAGACAACACGAGGAACTTGGGATTCAGGAATTCCTTGAGCTCAGGAAGCGATGAAGTGGCCCGAGCAGCCCTGAGGGTCTGTTATTCCCGTGGCTGCTCTCTCAGTGCAAAGCCAGCAAATGCACCCAGGAAATGGTGCAGAGGCGATGGAGGCGCTGGCACGGTGAGGATTTCTCGTTTCCATCAGGGCTCAGCCCCTGCTGCTGCTGCCCAAGGTGAGCTCTGCAGGTCAGGGTGAGCCTGTGAAGGTTTTGTTGTCTCACTTGGGCACCCTGCACAGTTCACTGATGCCTTAAAACCTTCTGGACACTGGTGTGGAGATGATCAGAGGAATGCAAAACTCCCCTGAGCGTGGCAATGAGGACTGGCCCAAGTCACCGCAGTGCAGGCTGGCACTGCCTGTTAAATCAAAGACTTTCCTGCCTGCCCTGAAAGAGGAAATTCTGCGGCAAAAATCTGAGTGCAGAGAGCAGCACAAGCTACAAACTCCAGGAAATGAACGCTATTATCTTACACCAAGAATACATTAATATAGATGACCGTTACATAACACACATTACCATAGAGTAATAATATATTTACTCAATATAGGCATGTTTTGACACAGTGCAAGCTGTGTGCAGTTGCTTGGAGAATTGGGGATTGTATATTTTTACCAATATACTGAAAAACTTAATTTCAAAAAAAAAAAAAAAAGAAAGAAAGAAAAAGAAAGGGAAAAAAAAAATTCAGAGAGCTGGTCTTGGGGGTACTTTGGTGCAATTGTGACAACTGGAAGTGAAATGCAGAGGAGCTTTGGCTGCCGTGCCTGGAATAATGGAGCTATCAAATGCGTGTCTGTCAGATGTCAGTCATGTAACTGCACCTCAGCCGCACGTGATGGATCGCGCAGCGAGCCAAGGGCTATCAGCTCAAATCTGCGCGAGCTGCAGCTGGAAATCCACGCTGGAGCAGCGATGGATCCTGCGAAGCGCTGCAGGGCCCGGGCCCTGCTTCTGGGCACTAAAGCACAACTGTTCTGCTGGGTCATTCCGGGACTCGGGATCTTTTTGTTCCCACTCCAAAGGGAGAACAAAACAATCACAGACACATTGACTCTCCTCAATAGAGGAGTCCTACGGGAGGCTCGTTTGTTGTACAAATCCGCTGCTACAACGAACGTTTGGTTGTCCCCTCGTGAGGATTGAAGTGAAAGTGAAATGGGCGAGTGTTAGGTGATAGAAGGAAAAAAAAAAAACCAAGCAACAA
>VYZT01035418.1:25868-39204 GCA_013400735.1 Pomatostomus ruficeps
AAAAAAAAAAAAAAAAAAAGAGAGAAAAAAAAGAGGCAGGAAAAAAGCAAACCCAGTGGAAAAATAACCTCTGCATTTCACAAATCCAGCCGTGTGCATTACTGCTTTCCTATCACACCAAACTGTACATTGCTCATTTCTCTTCAAAGCCTGGAGTTCCTCTCCACCAGGACTCCAAGGACCCTGCTGTTCCACGAGGAACAGGTTTCCCTCTCCTGAAATCCCAGTTTCAAATCACGGATACCCAGAATATCCGCCTGCCTTGAACCAATGCTCCTTTATCAAACCACTCCACCAAAAGCAATCCTGGCCTCTTTTCCCCTTTTACTTTAAGCTGATTAGAAAGTTGGTTCTGTAGTTGATTAAGTTCTGCAGAAATTGGGCTTGTGATGAATCATTAAACAAAGACATTTTTTGTACGGCAATAAAGTCTCAAATGATTAATTAAGGGCACAATGCCAAAACAAGTGTCTTTGTTTAAAACGCAGTGGACAAGACAGGCTTGGGAAAGTTGATGTCTTAAGTAGACGCCACAACATGTTTTTAATTATGTTCAGGAAGAAGAACAAGAATGGGAATTGCCAACTGTTTGGAAAGATAATTTTTTTTTTTTTAAGAAGAAAGATTAGAATAAAAAATAACAAACAGAGCATTATTGATTTAACACAAATGCCATTTGTTGGGCCTTTTGTAATTTCCTTATTAGTGTCATCATTCTGGAGTTCATATGCTCCCTTCTGTTATAGCATTTGGCACACATTCAGCTCCCAGCAATATGATACAGTAAACATTCACTGACTGCTCATATTAAAATGTTTTATTTGCTGGAGGAGCACCGATGATCAGGCAGGGCAGGTCCCGGATCCCCCGGGCTCGTGGGGGGAGTGAGCGGTGCCGGAGCCCCCCGGCCGCGCCCACGGGAGCCCAGGCAGCGTCCCCAGCAGCCCTGCCACTTTGGGGACTTCCCAAATCTTCTTCTCCAACTCGATTTCACAGGAGTTTTTATTCTAAAGGTTATTTCAAACCTGGTTTACCAATCACTGAAATCACCAGCCCTGCGTTTTAAGGTACGGAAATTTATTTTGGATGCTTCCGTGGAGACGAATCGCACAATCATTTAGGAAGGAAAATCATTTCCACCCTAAATCCCAGACCAGCAAATCCAACCTGTGCCCAGCCCAAGGCGCTGAGTGCCACCTCCAGGAATTCCCTGGACACCTCCAGGGATGGGCACTCCAAACTTCCCTGGGCAGCCCCTGCCAAGGCCTGAGCACCCTTTCCATGGGGAAATTCCATGAGGAACTGCCTCCAAAAAGCTGCTTCTGAAGTGCTCCTAAAGTGAGAAAACAGCGGATGGGACAAAGATAAACCCACCGGAACTTAAACACACCGAACGATTCCTGCTGCTTTGACTGACTTTGTGAGGATAACACAATTGATATAACTAAACACTTAAAATGCATGTAAGCAAAATAAAATTTCGGCATGACTTTTTTTTCAATTTGGCCTCACAAGAAATGATAACTTTTTTTTTTTACCCTACATTTAAAGCAGAAAAAGAAAAGGAGTTAAATAGCATTAGGAAAAAGGGAAATGGGAAAGGGGACTCAGCTGATCTTGGGACAGCCCCTCCCGTGCACAAGCCCGTGAGGCAAACGTGGGACACCAAACTCCCGTTCCTGTTGCTGGTGGAAGAGAAAAAAGGGTTTCAGCCAAGAGCCCTCAGCCGGATTGCCAGTGCTCCAGCTTGCTGATTCTCAGACTTGCATTTGGAAAGGCAAATAATTCTGATTCTCAGACTTGCATTTGGAAAGGCAAATAATTCTGATTTTCAGACTTGCACTTGGAAAGGCAAATAATTCTCTGTAAGGTTGGGAGGCTCAGCCATCTGAAGGTGTTTACAGTGGTTGCTTCCTTTGAAGGCAGAAATGTCCCATCAGAGCCGAAAACAGCTGAGGGGACCTGCAGCTCCCAGGAAGGTGTTTCCCCCCCCTGGGAACAGAACCATTAACTTGAAATGAGGCGTCCTTAATCTCCTGAGCCGCGCAAACAAACAAACAGATCGCAAAAAACCAGCGGAATGTTTTCCCTCCGCCTTTCAAAAGCACAAACAAAGGCTCGTTTGCCAGATGGACGCTTTCAGAGCTCGCCGAGGGTTGGGGAAGGCTGATCACTCAGCAGAGTTTCCTGACGGGCTATGGGGGAGTTTTTTGCTCAGAAGCTCCGTGGTGCTTTCAGATATTCCGAGATGCACGAGGAGCGGAGCGTCTGCCTCGCAGCCCTCTCCGAGTGGGGGTTTGCAGCTCTGGCCATGAACTGCACAGTTCTGTTCGGGATGCTGCAGTGCCCAGGCGCGCGAGTGGGAAGGCAAAAGTCCATTAAAAAAAAAAAGAGAAAAAACCCACGAAAAATCCCCAGCACCTGTTCAGCAGCAGAACGTACAGAATCACGGAATCGACGCGTTTCTTAGGGGGGAAAAGCCCTCCAGGATCACCCAGTCCAACCTGTGCCCAGCTCAGAGCACTGAGTGCCACCTGCAGGAATTCCCTGGACACCTCCAGGGATGGGCACTCCAAAGCTCCCTGGGCAGTTCCAAGGCCTGAGCGCCCTTTCCATGGGGAAATTCCCGCTGATTCCAACCCGAGCCTCCCCTGGCCCAGCCTGCGGCCGTTCCCTCCACCAGGGACACGGGGCTGGTGCCTGCAGGTGCAGGGGCGCCCTGCCAACACAGAGAACTTTTCATACCGATTTTGCAGGGCTACCGTGGCAAAAATCGGCATTCATAATTTCCAGGCGTCCTTTCTGCGCAGCCCAGCACCAGGAGCCGGCTGCGGGAGGAGAGGAACAGAAGAACGGAAGCCTCGCTCCCTTTCTCCGGATGCAGAGAGGATCAAGCAGCATCTCATTAAGGGCCACTTCAAAGATCAGCTCTTCATTTCCATACAAACAAGTTTAAATTATCTGGTGTGGATCTGCTGTTAGCTGTTGCACTGTTCCATTATGCATGATTCTTCGCCGGCTTGTATCGTGCAAATCTGCACGGGGGCTCCATTAGTGATTTTCAGTGTTATGCTAAAGCTTGCAAGTGGTCATGTTATTAGGTTAAAGGACTATATTTTGCATATTTATTCTGCCTTACCACATTTATTACTTCTGGTACTGCCCAAGCAGAGTTTTGCGTGCATTTGGCCACCTGCTTCGCGTGGCTCCTGTGTGGCTGCCACTGCAACCAGGGACAGCTGGGGACAGGCCGGGCCCTTGCTCCCACTTCCACTGTGGCTTTGAGGCACTTCTGGAAAAAACCCCCGCAATTCCTGCAGAGAGGCACCGTGGATAACTCTCAGCCTGCATCGACAAAATTAATCCCTTTAAATAACTCAAAATAAACGACGTGACAAATTTCATTACGGCATAAATTATTGCCTTTATGACAAAGGATTTGTTTTTACACTTTGGTAATTTAAAGAAGCTTTTCCCGGGATTTTTCATCTATAAAAATAAAAGCGCTATCATCTGGCGTGTAGGTCTTTATATTTGTCTTACTTCTGGGAAGCACCATATTATTAACTTTCATGGAATACATTCCGTTCTCAAATTACTGAAATCATCTCGCTCGCTTCGGGGATATTTGTATTAGGAAAGAGACTTGTTACAAAAATCAGGAGCGGAGCCACTGTGTCACAAAGACAAACATATCACTCATTACACTCAGGGAAATAATTCACCTTTTACATCTTGGTTATTTTGCGGATCTCCGAGTCACGGGTGGGTGCTCAGGGGATGCACAGGGAGAATGTGGGCAGCACAGCTCAGAGGTGCCTCAAACCTTCCTAGCAAGACTTGAACTGGTGTTTGGGGTTGGTTTTTTCTTTAATTGAAGGCGAATGTGTAAAAGACAACAACAGAATTTCCTTCTGCCTCCCAGACTGGGCATTCCTTAAAAAAAAATGCTGAGTTGGCCATCCCACTGCACCTGAGTGCCAGCATCAGGTGAGACCACGACTGGAAGGAAGGGTTCAAGCTTTCCAGCAAAATCCTCTGTTTGCAGCTCTGGTGAAACATTCTGGGAGCTTCCCCAGGAATTCCTGCTGGGCCCACCCTGTGTGGGAAAGGTTGGAATGCTGGGGCTGCTGTTGGGCTCCTCAGCACAAGAGAGACCTGGGGCTCCCGGAGCAGCACCAGCGACAAAGATGCTGAAAGGCCTGGAGCTCCTCCCTGAGGGAGCTGAGGCTGCGCAGCCTCCAGAGGAGCCACCTGGATGCAGCCTCATCCGTGTGGGAGCAGCTGGACGGCTCTGGAATATTGGGAATAACATCCAGAGTGTGGGCAGACGCTTCTGGAAGGCTGATGATGCTGAGATGCAGCTGAACAAAACCACTTCCTCCAAACAGTTTTGAAGAGGCCAAGTGATTGACATCTGAAACTAAATCGAGAGCCGCGGTTTGAAAGAAATCCCTGGTTCTTTTTTTTTCAACAGGGGCCAAATGAAATCCCTGAATATCAGCCTGCCCATCCATCTGCTGCCTCTGTTTGGGGCTATTCAAATCTGGATCCAAAATTTTCGGCTTCATCTGATCCCTGATAATAGATTGTCAGCTCTGATGTTCTCTCCTCATAAATTGCAGGCTGACACGCATTCTTTCGCAGGTAGTTCATTCATCTTACAGCGTCTTGTGCTCCTAATTTGTCATTTTTCTCCCTGCATCCCCACTGACCACAAATTACAGATGGTATCTCATCATGGGGCTCCAGAACAACAGCGGAAGCCTCAGCAGAGTAGTCAGGCTCTGATCCGGAGCGATGCTGAGTGCCTGCAGTGTGCAGGGAGCTGAGACCACCCAGCCCCTCGCAGGCAGCACCTCACAAGGTGCCAGGGGATCCCTGCTGAGGCTCCAGGGCCTCTTTTATCCAGGAGGATTGATCCATGCTGGTCAATGCATCTCCTGTGTCCCTCTAACACCTTGGAGCTGCAGGCCGTGCTGGCTTCAAAGCAGGGGCGGCTCCAGTGCCAAAAGAACAAACCATAAAAGTGTAAAACAGGGGGCCACAAAGGGGCAGGACAACAAAACGCGGGATCAATGAAATGACACACGCAGCAGAAAAGGTGGAGGTCTCAGCAAAGCAGCAGCTTAACCCTTACCAGGCTGAATTTGCTGTTTGCACATTTTTTCCTTTTGCTTTCTACTTAGCTGCGACTTTAAGGAATGATTTCATTTCCTGAGGCACTCTGCTTTTTTTCCTCTGCCAGCCCGGTTTGCAGATAGCCCCGCCGAAGTTACAGATGGGGCTCATAAAAGGGATCCAAGTGGGGAGGTATTGCCGATTTGCATGGCAGGCTGGGTGTGCGTAACAAAGTTTATCTTATCTGGGACCTGCCACGGGGAGGGAGGAGGCTCAAACTGCCCGCGCACCTTTGTGTGAGGCATCAGAGGATTTTGTTCCTGAAAAGATAACAAATTCCTGGCAGGTTTTCGTACCTGCAGCTACTGCGGAGCCAACACCATCCCGTGTGCAGATGCAATTAATTAGCTCCATTTACAATCCCCGCAGCTGTGTGTGCACAGTCACGGCGGGGGAGCAGCAGCAGCTCCTTCCTCCGTGTCGCCTCCCCGTCTCCGAGTGTCTGCAGACACCTGTCCCTCCACCCTCACCTTTTGTGACATTCTAATGTGCAGCAGCCGAGATGTTAAAGTAAAAACTGCCTGCGTTACGTTTGTGAGGCATCCAGCTCCTTTGCTTTCATCTCTCAACAGCTTCTAACATTAATCAAGAGCAGAAGTGCTACTAAAAAATCCTTTCCTGGCACCAAGTCTGTGGCGGGTGATGAGGGGCTGGCCAGAGAGGCCACCCACAAACCCGCACCCACCTCCTTCCCTCCGAAACCCCGGCGCTGCCAAGGAGTTAAATCCGCAGCCTCCCTCCACCACGGCGAGGAAAATAGATGTGATTTTCTTTACAAAAGAGCATTTCATTTAGGGAGAGAAAGAAAAAGGAAAGGCAGAGTTAACATAGCCATTATTCTCCATCTCGGGGAAAGCAAATCCTATTTTGCCTGTCATTACAGTAGGTAGAAAAATCCTTTCATCCAGTCATTAGTTGTAAACATTCCCGCACCGCCTGGGACCAGGCCTCTGTTTCCCATCCCGTGCCGGAGCCATTTTCTAATACTAATGTTTTATACACACAGCTCGGATGCGCGGCGCGCTCCCCCAGCCCCAAAGGCAACGGGGCATTCGTTTATACTAAATCAGAAGTGTCACCCTTGGCAACCTGCAGCACTGAAACATTTATTCGGCTGCACATTGCTGGCACTTAGAATTATTTCTTTCATGCCTGATAGCCGAATTACAATATGGCAGGTTTCCCCCGAGCCACTGGATCATTAGTGCCAGCTCACAACATACTTTCAACTGATCTGGCATTTCATGTACAGCTGCCAATCAAGAGCTGGGGGATGCAAATGAGGGTGGGCCATTGGTGTTCAATTACTGTACAGCCAGCGCCGTGCGCCTCTGCTAATGACTGGCAGTTGTTTTGCTGAGTGGAGGAAGAGCACAGAACAGAGGCAGGAATTCCCTCCGGGAAGCCGGTTGTGAGTGCAAGAAGTTTTTACATTTGATTTCCATATTTATTCTTTTTTTTTTTCCCCTTCCTTCTTGTTCCCCCCCCTTCTCCCCGTGTGTTTCTAAACACGAGGCCGAAAAAATACTTAGCGCAGCTTGTTTTACAAACACACAGCCTTGTCAGTTCAGTCGATTGCCAAGGCCACATCAGCAGAAGATTAGGCTTTTTTTTTTCTTTTTTTTTTTTTATTATTTCCTTCCCCCTTTCTCTTCAAAATATATGCCTCTCTTCAGAAAGGCTCAAGATGTTTCAGCCTTGAGGGAGTTGGAAGCTCGGTGGAATCAGTTATTACAGCCCATTTCGGCGATTCTCGCTGTCCTCTCCGCACACGAGAAATATGATGCCAACCTTTCCACGACACCCATCTTACACCGTTTGTGAGCTCTCTCTGTCATGAAATACCTCTCGGAGGCCCAGCTCTGCAGGGGTCAGCGGCGGAGAAGGATGAAAAACAGCAGCAATCCCACAAAATCAGGAATTCTGCCTCGTGTGTGTTCCTGCGGGCACCACGGCCGGCGGCGCTGGGCCCTGCAGGGACGTGTCACACCGGACAAACCCGGGCAGCAAAGTGTGACAGAAGGGCAGGGTTTGCCTCCCCCCTCGCTGGCAGCCGGGTTCAAGGGACAGGACGACACTCAGCAATTTCAAATGGGTTTTCCTCCGCGTTTGAGCGTCGGTCAGGGCGAAATTTTCATGTGAAACTTGTGATACACGAGGACAAAAAACCCCATGTAAGGGGCGCACAAAATAAACGGGGTTTGCTGTCAGCAGCTGCTGGTGCAGGGCTGTCTGTGGCTGAGCCCCACAGACTCGCTAACAAAAACCACGTCCAAGTGGCCAATTCCTCGCTCTGTGCCAAATGGCCACTGCTAAGGTCACTCTCAGTGACACCCAGGCACAGAAGGCAGCAGGGGACGTGTCTGGGGTGCACTGACAGATGCCTGGGATCTGCATCCTCAAGGGTTTGTTGCTCACCATCCTCTGAAACCTCCTGGTCTCCAGTGACACCCCCTGCTCGTGGTCTCACTGAGTTCCTTGGAGCTGGGCATGGATTCTCTGCCTTTAACAGCCCCCAGTTCCCAAAATACGGTCACCAGAGGCAGGACCAACCCAGGGCAGCGTCCTCTTCCCTTTTCTCCCCATGGATGGAAAATCAGCGAGATTTTAGCCGGGTTTTAGTT
This sequence comes from Pomatostomus ruficeps, assembly GCA_013400735.1. Lineage (NCBI taxonomy): Eukaryota > Metazoa > Chordata > Aves > Passeriformes > Timaliidae > Pomatostomus > Pomatostomus ruficeps. The sequence continues at coordinate 33,674 of VYZT01035418.1, forward strand.
GGGTTCTGGTTTGATGGCTGCACTCCCTAGGCTGGGACAGTGGGACACCGTGGGTCTGTGCCTGGCCTGCCGCAGCGGCTCGGGGAAGGCACACGGAGGTGAGTGAGCCATGGGAGTGGAAATTGCATCGTGGTACTTCGCTGGAAATGAAGGGCCTCTTATAAATGTCAAGAACATTGAATCTATACCTGTTAAAATATAATTAAAAAATGAAGTAGTTCTTATGTCTGCACAGTAGCTACTTTTTAATGTTAATCACTGAGTTGCATTTAAAATCCTTTAAAAACAGGAAATTATGCGAATGACTAAATGCCTTTGTTGTTCTTTAGTTATTAAAGCACAGCAGAAGCCAATTAAACTTGTTTTTCTCAATGCTAAGTAATAAAGCGGAATGCTCCCTTTTCTCTGTAACCAGGCTGCAATCCTCCACATGGCGTGATCGAAAACCATCCCAGAAATCCCTGGGACGGGGCGCCTGTTCTGCATCCGTGAAGATTTTTTGCGTTTGCACATCGGGAGCAATCTGTGGGGTCTGAGAACTGAATCACAGAAAGAAAAAAAAGCTGTTTATGCTTTGCCCTGACACCGTATTCTTAACTTCAGGGGTTATTTTGGAAGGAATATTCCACGACGCTGTCCACTCCTAAATGACTGATCCGACACGAACTGATTGCTCTGCCCGTGGAGCCAGAAATGCTTTTCCCCCAAGGAAGGAGGGGAGAGAGTTTTGCTCTGTGTAAGATGGCAATCGATGCCTCAGTCCTCACAGGATAATTCCAAAAGACAAACTTGCTCATACCTTCCTGATAAGATGAAAGGAGCTTTAGTGAGCAGCCCGGTGTGTGAAAAAGCAGCCTGACACAGGAAAAAACAGGAACAGCACCCTGATGGTTTAATTTGGGCTGGCAGAGCAGCTGTCTGCACGCTGGGGTGAAGCTGGAGCTGGGGGCCTGGTGAGTGAGGCCAGGATCCAATGCTGATGAGGTGCTGGCACCAGGATGCAATTCCTGCACACCCAAGGGCTTAAGACTGGAATTTCTCACTGTGCCAGCAGCAGGAACAGATCTGTGGAGCCCTCCCCAGAGACCAACGCCTCAAATTTTCTTGTCCAAGCTTAAATGCAGGTCCCTGGACTGGTCTGATGCATCCAATGCGGGATTTTACACAGCACAGCTTATGGGGTATGGAAACTGGGCTGAATGAACGCCTCAGTCAATGGCCTTTGTGGTGGTCATTTCCCTGCTCTTTTACTGCCTTTGTGCTCCTTGCAGCCTGCAAGCTGCACGAACAGCTCAGGTGTGCAAATGAGATTGCAGGCAGGAAGATTTGGGGTTTTTCCTCAGTTCCTTTAGACTTTAATTTTTTTATGAGTCTCTTGTGTCTAGTTTTGTTTATAATGCCTTGTGGCAGATCCTATTTGTGACTTATCATTTTAAAGCAGTTTTTGTATTTCATCTCTGCAGAATTCCCTCTGGAGGATGCTGCTAAGGAGGCTAATCATGCCAACAAAGCCTTGTAGGAGAGGAACTCGGGAAAAGAAGCGGAGATTATGTTATTGCACATCTGCAGGAATGTCAAATTCACCTGGGCTGCCACAATACATGTCCCTCTTTTTTTTCCCCTTTTTTTTTTTCCCTTTTCAGAATGGTGGAAATGATTCACAGTCACTCATTCTGTACCTCGCTACTCCTGACATGTAGGATGAGAGAATCAGTGAGAAGACTTGGAACAGGGAACTAAAACTGTGGTTTATGCACTTTTTGTCACAGAATCCTTCTCGGAATCTGTTGAACTGTCCAGCAGGCTGACAGTGCCCATCATGAGGCATCACACCCCAAATCTGTCAACGGATCAAATCACTGCCTGAACACTGCCGAACACCGACCAGGATTCTGATATCCTCGTATTAAAGGAGATGAGGGATTTTCTTGTAATGTGACAAAAAAATCATCATTTATTGCACGCAAGCACCGAGCCAGCACCGGAACACAAACCCTGGCTCGTCATTTGGATCTCATTTGCCAACGGTCCCGGGGCAGAAATTAAACCTGGTATAGTCTCACAGCATCTCCAGAGCAAGGGGCAGCAGCTGCCAAGGAGCCCCCGGGCTCTGCCCCTCCAGATCCGGGGCTGCTCCCTATCCCAGGACTGATCTCCAGGCAAATCCCTGTCCTGTGCAGACACCACGCCAGGGCTGTGCGAAGTGTCCGAGGGGGTGACTGTCACCCCAACAGCTCCGGCGTGGCTCGGGAGCGCGTCCACCGCACCAACAAGGAAGGTCAAAGCGCCACCGGGAATTGCAGCGAGCAGGAGGTGACGCTACGAGGAGACTGCAGAATCCCAGACACTAAAGAGCTCTCCGTGCACGTCCGTCCCGAGGAAAAGCCAGGGGATCCCATGGCTTTGCCCTGCAGGCCAGCCCGCTGCAGAGGTGTCGTCCCTTTGTGGCCCGGCCCCGGCAGCCAGGCTGCCTGGCACGCGGGAGCGCGTTAGCGGCTCATGCCGGGCTGTGCAGCAGTGCAGAAGGATTTGACAGCCTCCTGGATGAGTTCTCTATTTACCAGCTCCTCGATGCTGACAGTGTTATGAAAGGGCCAGTAAACACAGCAGTGCTCGAGTGCTGGGGCACCGTTCTTGGCAAGACGCAGGCACTGGGGCTGAGCTTTTTGTTCAGTTCGACTCGTGTCGGTTCCTTCGTGCTCGCCTCGCTCGGGGAGGCAGAGCCTGAAAGACTTTCCACAAAAATGTGAAAGACCAACTTATAATAGTGTCTAAAGAGCCAGGCCTGCCAAAAATATGTGTGCTCAAGGAGATGAGTAGCTGGTTAAAATGGAAAAGCTTGATGCTGGCTTAGAGCAGCCAGGATCTGGTCTATCAACTTTTCTGCACTGCACAAGTATGATATTGTGTTATCAATTAGGTTATGCCTTAGAGCAAGCAAACAGAGTTTAAAAAAAAAATAAAATTCATATCTTGGCTTGGCTTGATTCAGCCAGGAATTTGATTTAAAAGACAAACAAACAGCTCAATCTGAGTATGCTCATGCATCTTTTTTACAGGACAAGAACCTAAACTCCAACAGTTATTGAATTCCGGCGGCTCTTGTCATCAGAGAAAACAAGATGCAAAAGAAGAAATGATCACCAGATAAAATATTCAGGATTATTGATATTCATGCCATTCTACAAAACAACTCTCCAAGTTCTCAGGTCTTAATCACGATTTTTCTGTAGGCTGAAGCACCAGCATTGCTGAGTGAGTTTAACAGCGCCGGTTTCCCCTGGAACTGAAGGAGGAGAGCTCTGAGCAGCCCACTGCAGGTTTGTTCTCTGCTCTCCCGGCGGCAGACGGAGCCTGGCCTCGCATTAAAGGACCTGGGGGGAGCTCTCAGAGGCTGAAGGCACGAATGACCCATCTCAGAGCCACCCAGGGGGCTTTCCACCCCCGGGGCAGTCCCGTTCCAGCCTCACCTCTCCGGCACGAGGAGGTGAAGCCCCACCTGGCCACGGGCGACTCTCTGTGCGCTTTGGGCTCTGCCAGCCCGAGCTCTGCGCTTGCAAATGACTTCACTCGATGAGGAGGAGGAGTAACGTGCAAGCACTTTATTATTTCACTTCCTACTGCAAACTCTCCAATCTAATAACTCATGGCATAATAATTCAGGATCTAGCCAGTCTAGGAGGAGATAAAAAAACATCAAAGGCATATGGAGCAGAGCTTTTAATTGCTCCAAGACTCCCCCCATCCTTTAGTGCTGAGAAATGCCTATTAATAAGTGGCCAGAAAGCAGACAGAGGGATTGTATTTAAAGGCATTCCTAACAATGTTTAGACCTCGGCATGGTGACTATCTGAAATTTGCCAAATGAGGCCTCTAAATAAAATACTTCTCGGTCGGAATGTTCACAAATATGCAGATGTTTGCGAAGACGAGGACGGGTTAGCTCCTGACACACTATCAATTTGTCAGCCTATCCTTTTGCACTTTGCAGCAGCAAATATGGCTTTGTGTAGCAACAGAAGGACCATCTTTCATTTCAGCTGAAGGCCACATTCTGCAGCTCAGTCAAATGGTTGAGACAAATGCTCTCCATAAAATAAGGCAAATGTGTCTTTTTTTGGTTTATAGGAGGTCAGCTGCTCTTCTCCGTCAATGGATTATTATCAAAGATAAAACCTTAACAAGCATTCTCTTTTTCCTACTCATTTTTGGGGTCATATTACGATCCATTGAAGTTTTGTGAATCTGAAGGAAAAAAAATCAGCGACAGGACTCACCATCTGTTGCATAATGAAAGAGACATGTGAATAATAGAACGTCAGTTGAAAGGGTTGCGAGTGATCAAATGTTGTTCAGCACCTCAATAATATTTCCTGGGAAGAAAGGCTGGCTGCAGATATTGCTCGCTGCGAGTTTGCCGTGGGTTGTTTTGCCGCTGGTGTCGGGGCTGGGAGCCGAGCTGGGTGTTATGTTATAGATCTGCAAATACGCTGGGGCTGCGGGTGCCTCGAAAGTGCCACTTCCTGGGGATGGCCACACGGCCGTGGAGCCAGACAGCTGCTCCCGGTGCTTTTGAAGTCCGGGGGCTGCGCAGGATGTACATTTGCAGCTCGTTTTTATCGATGTGGGGTCGAATTCTCCATTCAAGCCCAAATGTGCCGCTCACACAATCCTGTCTTACCGGGGTTCATTGTTTGCCACGGATAAAGAACTGTGAGTTAATCCTTCAAAACAGCCCAAAATAAAGGAGGGATCTGAGCAGAGTCAAGGCCAAACTGGTTCTCCCAAAAGCTTTTTCAGTTTTGGAAGGAAGGAGAACGCAAAGTGCTTTAATTTTGATGAGCCCATCACCTGATGGAGCCACAAACTCTGCTTTCCCAGAGCTCCCCTCAAGGCTACTGGGGAAATATCTCCTCTGAAGTTCTCTGGGAAGAAGAATCGAGGTTACGTGAGTCACAACTCTCGCTGCCGAGATGTCAGGGAGCTGATCAAAAAATAGACAATGCCAAATACTCCTGCCAACAGCACCGCAGCAGAGAGCCCCTCGCAAACCACGCCGCGGTTGTGTTTCTATTTCAGCCAGGATCTCATCGAACTCCCAGGATGTCTTTCCACACTTGTTCTCTCACAAACCATATTGTGCGGAGCCTACACGCGAAATACCCTTTCCCCAGCTCTAAATCGGGGCTTTGGGAGCTGCAGCAGGAGCGAACGTGAGCGCTGGAGACGCGGGCATGCAGATGCAGCTACCACAAGGATGACTCTGCATCTGTCTGGATCTGTACCTTAAATTCTCCCTTCCCGTGCTCCGAGCGTTCCCGTCCTCAGCCCCTTTGCAGGAAGATGCACCCATCTGCAAAGCATTGAGTGCTGAAGCCTCCCCTCCGTACAGCAGTCAGGTTCTATTTATATGAACCACGTTTGGCTAATTCGCACTTTCCTTCTGTAGAAACCTTGATAAGGAGAAGCCTTCTCCTTGAATATTCAATCATTCAAATTAATGGGCATTTTCTGGGAATGTTGTTGTTTTC